>JAWWMW010112321.1:0-10200 GCA_035048345.1 Echeveria elegans
CGCGTCGCCATACACGTCAAATTTGTATTTATAATGTACCTACAAAACACTTAGACAGTGGTAAGCAGGGTCGAACCTACAGGAGAGCTAACGGTTAGAATTTGAATGAAATAACAATTAAACTAAAGTTAAGTCCCAGAGGGGGTTTTAAAATGTTTTGTTTTGAAGTAAATAATGAGGGTTTTAATCAAGAGAAAAAATCAGTATAGGGAATTGTTCATGCAACTAGTGATCATCGACCACAATATATATATATCATGCATTATTGAATTAAAACAGCTATTCACGCCAACGACATAACCTACGTACACTCGCCAAAGTAATACACTACCCGTTCCAGTCAGATAATCTCGCCAAAGACTTACCTAATTTTTTGAGTTTAATCCACTATTAACCGCCAAGTTATCAAGTAGATATAACAGTTATTATCCTAATCTATCGCAGTACATCCACCGCCAAGCTTCGTTACCATGATAAATTATTTTAATATCATGCAATAATACCTATTAAGTTTCACCGCCAAGTTACACTGAATAGATAATTAAAGCACGCAATAAATCACAAGAACAGAAATAATTCAACATGCATATAAATTAAGCGCAAGTCTCATACTATTTTGTTGCAATCACAACTCTCCAAATTGAACAGAAATTTAGCTACTCAAAGACATTGTATAGAAAAAGCTTAAGTTGATGAGACTTTTGGAATAACAACAGAATTATGAACTAATGAAGCTAGAAGATTCTCGCTGGCCGTGTCTGTCGCTTTGAATCTCTGACTTCTGAATAATGAAAAAATCGTCCCCTAGGGTTTGGCTTGTATGTTTATTTATACTGACAAAATCTCCAGTTATAGAAACAAGCCACTCCTTCCAAAAATCAGAAAATCCGGCTTTAGAAACTAGCTTTTTTGGAAACTTCAGTGTTGACGTCATGCTGACGTCACCCGATACGGCACGTAGAGTCCTCATGAATTATGCTACGCGGACTCCATAGGAATTACCAGAAATTGCAGACATGTCCGCGTAGTGAAATAGAAATGTTGCCGCGTGCTCCATAGTTTGTAGCTCCTCGACCAGCTTCTTCTTCTCTTGATCTTTCAACCTTCTGATCAGCCCGAGCAACTCCATGGGAGCTCCACTAATTGCGTTTTGCTCCAATGTGGTCTTAATACATCTACAAAACAAATCATACCAAAACGTAATGGTTCGTCACGAAAAGTACTTAATTTACGAAAATAATGGATTAGATGAATCGTATAAATACGCTCCATCAGAGTTCCACCTTGTAGAGACATCTTGCCCAAGAGCCCTTCTGTTCCCCGTTATTTCTACGAGTTGAACACATTTTAGGAACTTGTGCTTTCTTGCTATTGACTGACCCCTTGATATATTTGACACAATCTCGTACTTTTGCCACAGAAACATCAGTAATCTTTAATCCATCTTGAACTATAAGGTTTAAAATATGCGCAAAACACCTCACATTGACAAATTATCCATCCATCACAAGAAGTTCTCTTAAATTCAACTGTGTCTTCAACTTCTCCACAAATGAATCACTAGAAAAGTCCTCACGAGTTCTTTTTTTACTTGATTGAGTTGACTGTTCACCAGCTGTCACATCTTGACTCTCCATATCATCATTATTCATCTTAAAAAAGCATAAGAAAAATTGATTTTAGTTTGTACTCAAACAGTTATAAATATTGAAAATTTAAATGCACAAATTATTGGTTAATTGAGATGAAAACAAACAAATCTGGGTATGAAAACTTTCCCATATTGAAATCCTACCATTGTATATTTTCAAACTCCGTACAAGATCTCCTATCAGCATCTTATTCACATAAACTGATGATGGTACAACTAGGTATCCTTTGAAAAACTAGCCCAATCCTGAAGTATCACCCTAATCAACTTTAACAAAGACATCACATTCAAAAAAAATGACGCAAATCTACAGAAATACCCAACTTTATCTATCGACCACAGGCTCACAGTCACAACTACCCTTAACAGCCCTGATCAAAATACACATACAGAACCATACAGCTAGACTAAGACCAGCCCTCACATGCATCAAATCAATCACCTCAAAATAACGACAATAGAATAATACCAAAGCACATTACAAGTAATCAGTATATATATAAAAGAATATCACCATCATTCATTTACCAACCATCCACTTTTCTTCATTAATTCTTTTATTTTCCTCACTAAAGGCCTCATTGCAATAAAACTTTGACAAAAATGCCCCTCTCCACCCTCATTATTTACACTACATGACATCCATCACTATTCATCCGTATTTGACAGTATTTGACCAATTGATCGTATTTGACTGTAATTGATTGTATTTGACCATATTTGATCATGTAGATTTCAAAAAATTATAATTTAAAAAAATTAAAAATTAAGAATTGAAAAATTAAAAATTAAAAATTATAAATGGAGCGAAAAATATTGTAAAGCTTAATTAAATCGAATGAAGACACCGAAAAATTCCCGTCGGGTCGACGGGAGTGCAACTAGTCGTAGCATATCAAAATTCAAAGTTGAAAAACATATGCGCTAAGAAAGTCAGCGCAACAAACGAGACAATTCCATCCAAACGATCCATACAAATCGATTTGATTCCTCAACTCCCGTTCCGCAATGAAAATCCAACCACACAACATGAGAAATTAGACTGTAAAAAAGATGTTTCACATAGATGCATGGATTAATCAAACTCAACAACAATCAAACACCCAAGGGAGAGCATCAAATTCACCGCTAGTCAATCGTCGAGAACGGCGTAGTTAGGAATGCGGCGGATTTGGGATCAGGCCATTTTATTGGGGGCCTTGTCGCCACTCTCGAATACAATAAAGTCAGAGCTGAAGTTGTTGGTGGCGGTTTTAAGATCGGCAATGGAGATCGAGCAAAAGCAGGGACTGAGATGTACAACTCATACCCTTTTGCTGCTCTTTACGCTAAACGGGCAGGTATGAGTGGGTTTTTTTTGAGTGGGTAGAGGGCGGAGGGTATTTTTGATAGCTCTGACAACTATATGACTTTGGGTTAATCTTCGTGTTTCTCGTGAGAATGCAAAATGGCATGCGTCGCTAATTAGTTGCGTATCTATTTATATTACAAGAGATGGACCTTTTTTTCTCTTTTTGATACATTCTTTTATTTCTTTTTAAATTGTAATATGATGTAATGTACCGTAACATAAGTAAGAATTATTAATTTTGATTGATCCCTTGTTAGGTCTAAAATTAATTTTTGAGATCAGTCAACAAGGGTGTGGTGCAGTGGAAAAACTCTTACTTTAGAATTTGTCCCGCCCTTGTAGGTGGAAGGTTGTTCATTAATCGGTCTCGAGAACGTATTTCTTTCCCTGTATTAATGAAGATGATGTCAAAGGGTAGTTTATTCATGTGCGCGAAGTTTCTGACAACATATGCTTAAGTTTGATGGAGAAACAAGAGTCGCATGCGACCTGTTCTTGATTGAAATTAGATGTATTAAACGATATTGTATCTTGTACTGTGTTTATTAAAAAAAATTATGAGTGTTTTTCACTTGACTATCTGTATCCCGCATAAACCTTTGTTTATACATAAATCACGAATAAATTGTTTAATTGGTATAATATTTCAAGTAATTGTATAAATGATAGTTAAATAAAGGGTTAATCACAAAAAACCACCCGTAAAATATGATTTTTTCGGTTTGCCACCCGTAAAAATCGATATTACCCAGACCCACGCATAAAAATATTTTTTTTGAATAAAAGCCACCCGTTTGACCTATAAATAACTTTAAAAAATCAAAAGAATTATCAAAAATACTTTTAAAAAATTCAAGACTTCATAAAACAAATATAAAAAATCCAACCATTTTGTATAACTTTTGATAAAGAAATTATGCCTTAAGAATATTTTTGTATAAAGTTAATTTGATATTTCAAATATTTACCAAAATGTAGCATACAATTTTATCAAAAATATAACAAAAATGTTAATTGTTTGTTATTATTTGTTTGAACATCGCTGAATTTTTAAAAATATTTTATTATTTTTTTCTATTTTTACTAAATGTTTATATGAAATATTATGTGAAATTCAAGCTTTGTGAAACAATTATATTTAAAAATAACAAATTTTTTTTTAAAATATGTTAAAATTCAGACACATTCAAAAAACTAATGGTAAACTATTGAACATTATTTATTTATTTTTTATAAAAAAATTTGTTTCATTTTTATAAAGTTTTGAAATATCAAATTAAATTTATAAGTATTCGTATGGTATAATTTTGTAATAAAAATGCCACTAAATGGTTGGATTTTTCATATTTGTTTCATGAAGTTTGGAGTTTTTTTAAAGTTTTTTTGATATTGTTTTTGATTTTAAAGTTTATTAAAGGCAAAAGGTTGGCTTTTAGTTAAAAAAATATTTTTGTGGGTGGGTCATGGTAATATCGATTTTTACGTGTGGCGAATGAAAAATCCGTATTTTACGGGTGATTTTTGGTAATAAATCCTTTTCATTGTTTCGAGGAATTTACCGAATTGCTTTGTGAGCAACACCATCTTATAAGTATCTGAGTCATCCTCCTCCTCCTTAATTTTTCCTTTCCGTATGCGCACCTGAGTGTCCTGCACATTCTCAGTGAGCATGGGAGGACCATCTTTTAGGACTCCCTTCACTCCTAGTTGGTGTAGATAAAAATCCATTTTCATCTGCCAACTTTTAAAGTTCTGCCCATTGAACTTCTTAGGTTTCTCAAAGGGCACAGCGGCATGGCCCCCCAGGCCCTGCAGAGTCCCAGGTGATGTGACTGAGATATGACCTAAAAATCTATTCCCATTAACACCAACATCCGAGGTCTGTTGTACCCCCAAGGCCCTGAAAACTATGCCCCAAAGGCAGCAGCCGTCGAAGTAATATTTTGTTGCGTTCCGATGGATACGCCTAAAGCTTGTTGAACTCCGGCAAGCGAAATGCATTCTGATAATCAAACTTGAACATGGATGTGGCGGAATTCATGAATTTAACAGTTAGAGAATCTTAAAAACCTTTAGTAACGATTTTATGGCTATTTTTGAAATTTAATTTGGTCGAGCAAAAGCGGACAGATGGGACTGAGTGGTCGAGCTGATTCTCTGCTCGGTCGAGTAAGCTACAGACGAGGGCATAAAGGTTTGCTCGGTCGAGCAAATTCTCTGCTCGATCGAGTAGAGGACTAGCAGTGGCAGAGATGATATGCTCGATCGAGCATACTAGTTTCATCCTGGAATTTTTTCCTTATTTTCAGTATATTTTTAAATTATGAACTTGAACTTTGAATTAAACATAGCAAAGAATGATATCTCGTAGTGCATCGCGACATAAGTTCAGAGGTTTAAGTTCAAGACAGACTAAAGAACTAGTTAAAGATAAATTAAAAAGAACATTAAGTTATTTAGTTTTGCTCTCCCGACTCCCAAGCTCGATCCTTCCATCTTTTCTTTCCCTTTTTGCACAGACTTCTTGGGCATCTCTTGGCTACATATCCACTGGTGATGCTTTGCATCGATGATACCCATTGTCACAAGTCAAGCGGTGTCAAGTGCTTTAAAATCTTTGTTGGTTTTAAAGTAAAATTGTTCGCATTTCGCTAACATTGTGATAATTGAGGCGCAACTAAGCCTTTATCTTTATCCTTGACTGTGCTCATCTTCTTGAGCGCTCTGTGAATATGTAAACCAGTAAATCTTTTTTCTTTGAACCATCCAAAAGAATAAGTCTAGGTCCTCTCTTGTGACTTGACCACCTTCATCCAATCGACATTTCCAAGGCATTTTGGGGCGAGCAATTTCTATCATACTCATCCATTCCTATCAACTTCTTTCATATGAATAATCTTTGCTCCTCCGAGCACCATAGAATCAACCCTTTCTCTTCATTGGGTTGCCTAAGACTGCATCTAATCTCTTCCTCCTCAACCTTAAACTCTAAATTATTTACGGAATATGCCCATCCTTGACACACACACCCCTCTCCATGATAGGTTCAAAGGTGGTGAAAAATTCAACCACCAAGTTCTAGTATGTAGGAAAAGAAAAAAAGATCTATCCAACCTTCAAACTACTACTCACGAAAATATCGTTCACCTCTTCATAAATTTCTAAACTCATCATAGTAGGAATATGAGGAGCAAGGGAATTTACCACTCTTTCTTTGTTGTCCATTGAGTGAGTTGCTCACGTCAATTGCAATGGCTTGGGTTGTTTGTCTCAAACTCCAAGTTCGGATTGAAATCCCTTCTAGGCTTGCAAATCCAAGAATTTGGGTGTGGGACATTCTTGATTCTTCGATTCTTTTCGGTCCAAAATCCCCTTGGGACTTGATGAAGAAATCATTGAATTAGGGGTTAAGATTGGGTATGAGAGAGTACAAAGCGTGAATAGATTAGGGTTTGGTTTTGTCTCATGCTCTTCTAGGGTTGGGAAGATGATGAAAGGATTCGGCCTGGTCCGATCGGTTTGGTTCAATTTTTTTTAAATCTGAATTTGGTCAGTGCAGCTCGGTCGAGCAGGGCTTTTGCTCAATCGAGCAAGCGGGTTTGTTTATGGGCGAGGCTGCCCGATCGAGCTCAGCAGGTAGAGGCAAGTTGCTCGATCGAGCAAAGCTCCACGGGGAATTTTTCATTCTCTTTTCGACGCTTACCCACCCACATTGAATTTTACCTAATATAAAAACTTAAAAGAAAATAAAATGCATAATTTAAAAACTTACTAGCCTATATTAACGTCATGGGAAGGACGTAGCCGAGTCTTCTTATAAGAGACACACTCGAGAAGTCCTTTGCTAGGATCCCTTCTCGAGAGGATACGCATTAAGCTCCGTGAAGTTAAGGCTTTCAACTGTAGAGCTTTGATATGCTCATTTGTAAACTTTTAATTGGTGTCCGTTGACCTTGAACAGATTTTATTCTCGGTTGATCTTTTCTACGTGCCCATCGCTGAAAACTTTAGAAATCTTGAAAGGTCCTAACCATTTAGATCGTAACTTCCCTGGAAATAATTTCAACATTGTGTTATACAAAAGCACTTTATCTCCTTCTTTGAAAGATTTCTCTATGATCTTCTTATCGTGCCACTTCTTCACTATTTCTTTGTAAAGCTTTGCATTTTCATATGCAATGAGGCGCATCTCTTCAAGTTCATGGAGTTGAAGTATTCTTCCTTTACCAGCTGCTTGGGTGTCAAAGTTCTATTTCTTAATTGCTCACATGGCTTTGTACTCCATCTCAACAGGAAGGTGACATGGTTTTCCATAAATAATCATATACAACGACATTCCAATAGGGGTTTTGAAAGCTATCTTATACGCCCACAGAGCCTCATCCAATTTTGAAGATCAATCTTTCCTTGATCTATTAATTGTCTTCTCTGGGATGACTTTAACCTCTCTATTCGAGATTATGGTGTAGAAATCTTATGATACACCCCGTGTTTCTTCAGCATCTTCTCTAACTGTCACTCTTTAAAGTGTGTGCCATTATCGCTAGTCACTGTCCGTGGAACTCCATATCTGGGAAAAATTACTTTTTTGAAAAGCTTCTTGACCGATTTAGCGTCGCATGTAGGTGTAACTATGGCTTTTCAACTCATTTCGATTCGTAATTGACGGCAACTAAGATGTACTTATTTTCGAAGGATGTAGGAAATTATCCCATGTAGTCAATTCCCCATACATCAAAATTTTTGACTTCCAAGATACCTTGTTGTGGCTTTTGATCTCTTCTTGATATGTTCCTTGTTCTTTGGCAAGTGTCGCAAGACTTAACAAATCTATGTGCGTCCTTACAGAGAATAGGCCAGTAGAATCCTGATTGTAGGACTCGAGAAGTGGTCTTTGAAGTAAAACCGTGTCATACTGAGTGACAAGTGGCTTTCTTGAAGAATTTTGGCTTGGTCAGGTTCGGCGACGCATCGTCTGTAAATTCCATCGACACCTAGCTTGTATAAATAAGGCTCGTCCTAGTAGTATCGAGTCACATTGTGTAGGAATTTCTTCCTTTGAGTGTAATTTATCTCGGGAGGAAGCACGCTGCAAAGCAAGTAGTTTACATAATCGACATACCAAGGCGGTTCACTAAGCGATAACTCAAGTCCGAGTAGGTGTTCACCAAGCAATGAGTCTTTTAGGGGATCGTCACTGTCCTTCTCTTCAAGAGTTGTCTCTAGCGTAGACAAATGGTCGGCGATAACATTCTCAACTCATTTCTTGTCTCTCATCTCTATGTCAAACTCTTGTAGAAGAAGTATCCAACGAATAAGTCTCGCTTTAGCATCATTCTTGTTCATTAAGGACTTTAGAGCCACGTGATCCGTATAAACTATAGTTTTGAGCCGATTAAGTATTGCCTAAACTTCTCAAAAGCGTACACTATTGCTAGCATTTCCTTTTCAGTAGAGGTGTAGTTCTCTTGTGTTGTGTCTAATGCTTTACTCACGTATTGAGTCACATGAAAACGTTTATTGATCCTTTGTCCTAAGGCTGCTCCTATCGCTCCATCGCTCGCATCGCACATCAATTCAAATGGAAGATTCCAATCAGATGCTTGCACGATTGATGCAGTCGTGAGAGATTTCTTCAGTATTTCAAAAGCTTCGAGACATTTTACGTCAAATATGAACTCTACATCGTTCGTAAGAAGATTCGTGATCGACTTTGTAATTTTTGAAAAATCTTTAATAAATCTCCTATAAAACCAGCATGTACGAGAAAACTTTGAATTCCTTTAACGTCCTTTTGTCTGTGTTTTTCTCTTTTCAAAACTTGTCAAGACCCTGATGAAAATGTTGTATTTATAGTAGGGCTTAAAAGTGATGTCAGAAGTCTGATATTCCTCTTCGTTTTCTTGTAAAAAAAATCATCAAAAAG
Source organism: Echeveria elegans (assembly GCA_035048345.1). Classification (NCBI taxonomy): domain Eukaryota; kingdom Viridiplantae; phylum Streptophyta; class Magnoliopsida; order Saxifragales; family Crassulaceae; genus Echeveria; species Echeveria elegans. The sequence continues at coordinate 8,929 of JAWWMW010112321.1, forward strand.
TCAAAGAGTCATAGACTGCTGCCCTGCTCGGTCGAGCAAGTCTTATCTGCAAATCCGCCTGACCTTGCTCGATCGATCTGACTTGTTGCTCGGTCGAGCTGCACTAAACAGAGAAGTGTTGCTCAGTCGAGCAACATTACTTGGCCAAATTTTTGTCAACCCTTTTGTTCGGTCAACTTGGTCAAAATCCTTGCGTTTTTTACTCGAATTAACGTCTTTTTTGTTATATTTCACTCCAAGCTTCTCCAAGTCATGTGAATCGTAATTTAGACCTAAAACATCAACAAGTGTATCAAAAATGACATAATTTACTGTTAAATCACTGAGAATATGAGTGAAAGTATAAAAGAATAATCGATATATTTTTCACTCATCACTGTGAAAGTTCATAAGTTTATACCAGACGAAACGAAAAAAGAAATATCATAATTGGAACATCAACACTACACAAAATGTACATACCTCAACAAAAACTAATGTCTACATATTCACTTCACAAATAAAATCTCCAGCTGATACAAGCTTCAGCTCACATCATTTCTACAGCAAACACATATATTTTTGTATTTCCAACTAGCACTAGACCTGCTTCACCATTAATTCTCTATATAATGAAAATATTATCTCTATATTTTGTTGTGCAATTAAAATAAGTCTAATCTCATAGTAATATTAAGAATAAATCGACTTTGATCTGACCTCTTCACGCATACTATTTCTGGAATACAACTTCACTGTCAATAAACTCATCAAAATAACAGGTGAAAACTGTGGTCAAATCGGTAGATGGGAATTTCAAACATTGTTAATCCTGATGCTGAATAAAACTAACATATTGCTATTATCCTACACCTTGAAACTAGAAATCTCAAACGTAAGATTATCCCTTCCGACTCTCATGTACAAAGAATGTATAGCCGGATTCAAAGAAGACTCTATTTCGCCATTGAAATATCAAACATCAACTTCACATCAATCGCAATTCTATGTAGTACCAAAGAAAGGCAACAATGATGAGGAGATTATGTCGAAGTAACTAAATACTAAAAAACATGTCATCCAAACAATAATGTTATAATTCTACAACACAATAATGCAACACATAACAATAATTTTTAATCCTTAAAAATAAAAATAAAAAACTTCAAACAACCAATTCATATAGACAAACTATCAATTCTCAGCATCAATAATTCAGAGACAAACACTACACCAAACTACCGCATTAGCGACCACCACTTAGCGATAACACCATTATGGTCGCTCTTTTGC
>JAWWMW010112332.1:0-10199 GCA_035048345.1 Echeveria elegans
ATCAGAACTGGAGTTTTTGAACCCTGAGAGTAGTCACGAGTAAGCTTCAAAAATGCTACGCCTCAGCTGATTCCCGTAATCCAACAACTCTTCATCATTAGCATCCAACTGAGCACAAATACCAGACGCTGCCTGCAACATCGATATTGCATACGGAAGGTACTTCTGAAATCCAGCACGTATTGCTTGAGCAATATCCCCAAAGCACGAAAATATGGCAGGCTTAACAGATTTGTGAAGTTCACCACTAGAAAGATCCTTGAGAAGAAAGGTCATAATCCCATCGCAATATGGCAAAACTTTTTCATCCAGGGCACGGCCTCACGCACGCCAATCTGCCTTTGATATATTCTCTTGTATGAAGGGCATTACATGAGGTACAACTTCATCGCCAACAGTTTTGGCAACAAGGCCTATGCATAATGCATGTCCCACCAGCCATTGATATGTTCCAAATACTATCATATCTTGATCTTCTTCTTGTTTAAGTAATGTCTCCAATAACATGGGAATCAATGATGAAAGAGCTTTTCAATGAAACAGGAATGAGGTGCAGAGTCGCCACTTACCACAACTTCATAGTCCTGCAACTTGATTTCCTCATCACAGATTGAGCTCCAGAATTCTATTGCCTTAAGCGCCACAGCCTCTTCATCATTCCTTACAGCAATGGATGTAAGCTCAAATAGAGTAGTAGGCATGAAGGGTTCAAGCACCTCATAGTATGTGGATGCAACGGAAACAAGACACTCGAACGCAGCCTGTCTTAAGTCAGTCTCTTTGGCCACGGCTGTTTCACAAACCATTTTAATTATGTAGTTTCGCTCCATCTCATTGTCAAAATTGGTTTGTGCAAAATCCAAAGCATTATACAGAGCCTTTGTTGCGGCTAGGCAAACTTCTGAGTTGTGAGCAGCTGTATTCATTCCTCGAACCACAGCAGTCAGAACTGCATTCACTTCATCTTGCACAAGAATACAAGATCCTGATGGGATATCTCTTCACGGACATATCCTCGAGTCTCTAAGGTTGCCTGCTTTAGTCCTGCTTACTTATCTTGCTGAGTCATGTTGGAGAGCAGTATCTCAACTCCCAATAAGTTCAGGCCATAACTTGTGGAATTTCAATCCCAGCAACTTTAGCAATAACTTGGGAGGATGTTTTCCCTGCCTCATGAGATTGTGACGCAAACGCAAGTGTCTTCAAGAGCATATTTTTCAATTGAGACTTTACATTGATATCAATCGCATTCCATTGTTGAGCAAGCCGTTCTTTTATCGATGAATCTTTGGCATATAAAGAATTCTTAAGCACAATACAAGCCAGTCTCCGGGATTCAATCGTCTTGTCATCATTTGAAAGTTCAGCTGTCAGTGATAGGACATATGCTGGAAGGTTCTGCTCCTGAAATTGCTTAAGACTGGCTTCTGCCTCAATTCTCACCTTGGCATCGGCAGCTTGGGCTGCTAACAAGTAGTCTGTGATCTTCATAGCCATTCCTTATGCCGCAGAACAATAATAAAAAAAATATCCCTATTGCCTCACTGGAAAAAAGATTAAATGAAATCGTTAACAATAGAAGCACCAAAAAATAGCAAACAAAATTACAGCAGCTATTTAGTGCATCTATGCAGCAGTAGATATGCTAAATTTCATAGTAGACCGATCATGGGTGTTAAATATAGGGTATCTGCTGACGAATTAAAAAGCTGAATACTTGCAGAGTGATTGAAAAATATACAGAAATCAAAATCCAAATGGCCGGCAGCAGCAACAGTCAATAGCACGATCATAAATATCCAACTTCTATCAATTGAGTGTCGTCACCGCACCAAATCTGTAATACAGCAATGAAGCCTAGAAACTGAAATTATACCTTCCGCGACGATCCGAAGCGCTCAAAACCGCCCTAACAATTTCCGCCTTTCGCCGACTCCACAACGAGACTAAAATGAAAGAAGCGCCGGTTGGGAGGCTGAAGGAAAATTAGGGTTTGAAAAATGGAGCGGATTGAAATGGTTGTTCGAATGAAGAGAAGAGGGGCGCGTTGACGAGGAGATTTCGGTCAGGGTAATTTTTTTTTTTTTGGGGGTTCTTTCGGGCATGGTCATCCATTTGACCATTTGGGCCGTGTCCTCTTTTACGGCCCGCTTTGGTTTGCAGAATTAGACATATTAAATTACTTAACTACCCCTCATGTGCTTTCCCCTGTCGTTATCAATTTCGTTAAAGATTTTGGCTTCGTTTGTGCTTCGATTGATTAGGGTTTTGAGATGGTGGACAAGGGAGTGATTGGAGGTGGGAGGATAAGGCTGAAGGGATGGCAGCAAGCGGCTGTGGCTTTTGGGTCGGCGTTGGGTGCGTTGATGGATCCAAGGCGAGCGGATTTGATTGCCGCTTTGGGTGAAACGACAGGAACTCCTGCGTTTGAGAGAGTGCTGGAGCGGATGAAGAATAGTGAACAAGGAAGAGCAGTGTTGTTGGAAAGGCCTCGTGTGATATCCGCTAATGTGGGGCATGCGTGGGATATGCCGCCCGACACTTTTGGTGCTGCCTATGCCAAATTTATGGGGTCTAGGAATTTCTCCCCGGATGATCGTCCGCCAGTTCGGTTTATGGTATCAGATGAACTAGCGTATGTGGCAATGCGAGCACGTGAAGTTCATGACTTCTGGCACACGCTTTTTGATCTTCCTACGAATTTGATGGGCGAGTCGGCATTGAAGGTGATTGAGTTTCAGCAGATGTACCTTCCTATGTGCCTCATGTCTGTTGTGGGAGGCTCTGCTAGGTTCAATGAGAAGCAAAGGTCAGTGTTTTTCAAACACTATTTTCCATGGGCAGTTAGAGCTGGGATGAAGTGCACCGACTTGATGTGCGTGTATTATGAGCATCATTTTGATCAGGACTTGGAAGAAGTTCGTGCAAAGTTGGGGATAATTCCTGCTCCTAAACTCCCTTAGGTAGAGATTATGTATTATGGCTACACCATGGATGTTCTGTGATGGGCAGCAGTCGTCAATCGTCATTGTGATTGAGTCTTGGATGTGTTCTTCAAAGTTCCAATAAACTTCAGGTTCTGACAAATGTATCTCTGAATATCTGTAAAACATTTGTAGTTTTTGAGAAATAGTGCAGCAAAAAAATTCGACCAAAAGAAGACAACGGGGTACAAGTATCTCTGTTCAGAATCTCCATTTGCAGAACCTGACCGCATTACAGCTAAAACCACTACCACTGGACAAGATCTATCACCAAGTAGTCAAGTACCCAAAAACAACGTGAGCCAAAATGAAGTCCAATGAAACAGAAACATAAATTTAGTCTTATAAGTGATGACACCATTATGATGTTCCCAATTTATGACAGTGCGACTTAAAGAACTTAAAAAGTTAAAACCAGACTTGTAATCACAGGGGCGCAACCTCTGTAAGTTGTTCAGGTAGCTGCGTTCCTGGCACTTTATCTGAAGTAAATGGAGATCTGAGGAATATCAATGTCCTCGCCCTCATCATCTTCGCAAGCCACCACAACATCAAAGTGGCGACGGTATGGGGGTAGTTCAGCTTTTGCTATATCCCTTGCAAGATCAACCATCTTTTTGTCCATCCTATCTTTGTGCCTTGGAAACATGCTGTTATAGAGCAGACAGCTACCGAAGGAAATGCTGTAGGCAGAGAGTCCTTTGTCCTGTAGCCACTTCAGGAGCTCCTTCAGGGTAGGATTGTCTCTAATAATCCATCTGTCCCAAACAGTCCAAATTAAGTCTTGATGCTTCATCACTTTAGGCGGAACAGGCTCAGCCATTGAAAACAAAGGCAGTGCCAGGTTTGCGAAAGTATTCCGATAATCTTCGACGACATGTGCCCCATCAAGTACCTTGTACAGTTCTAAGCAGACAAGGCCGGTGGCCATTGCTGTGGCTGTAGCAATGGCAGGAATGATTCTTCCTGCTATCAATTTGGCTTTGAGTTTATCAATTTCAGGGATGCTATAGTTTCTCGCCCTCATGTTCGCAAGCCCAGCAATGAAGTCCATGTGATAATTAGTGTCATCGTCCTGCAATATTAATAAAAACATGTTTAATAATATGCCACTGGCCAAGATGAAAAGCAAACATATTTTAAGTGACAGGTCATCACATCGATTTGGAGCACATTCAGAATAATACGTATATATCACTTGAGAATCACATCATTGACATACAGACCTCCTAAACACATAAATTTGTTTGCTTCTAGAACAAAATATTTGTCATGCAACAACTTAAGAAACCTTGTATTGTATGAATTGCTGCAAGAAGTAGGACCAAATACAACTGTGTTAAATTGCGAACATCAAAGAAGATTAATTTACTACACCCATATTTTCTAAAATTTAGTACCATATTATTCTATCAACCTCTTTGCATGTAGAAATTAAATACTTCGCAAGATAAAAGAGAATTTTATGTTACAAAAAGTGTAGTGCCTCATAAGGTCAGCCATGAAGACAAAACTAAAAGACAGATATAAATTTGGCAAACCGGACAGATACAAAAAGACAACCCGAGTCTATCCCAATAACAAACAAATCATCCATCACCAATTTTGACTCATATAGAAGAATATCGCACTAAGACATGTAACCAATAACGTATAAAATGTGAACTGAAAAAACACACCTTTTCAAACTGAATTGGCTTCATTTTGAAACCTGGGGATAACTTTGCCCTACATTCCTCCAATCTCATTATCAATTGATCAATCACTGCAGCATCGTCAATGGATGATGCAGATATGCTGGTGGCTTTTTCATCTGTAACAATTTTGGCATCTTTCTTTGGTTGGAAATCAGGAACAATCACGTCGTTAATAGCCTCAGCTAATTTGCTTTGGGACTTGGCCCAATCAGGTATTGCGATGCCAAAAGTTTCAGCCCTAAGAATTGATGCTGCCATAACAAATTGAAGATGACTAGGATCATCAACAGAAAATTGGAGAGGCCTGGGAAACCTTTTGGGCGGAGACCAAAAAGGCGCACCAGTGCTGGTCGTGGCATCCTCGGGGAAAGTATATGTCAACTGCTTCACGCGATTTGCGAAGTAGTCTTCGAACCTGTTTTCAGTTTGTTTGATACACAAAATTAAATTGTGATTAAAGATCCAAAAGTATTGATAGGCACCAACTTATGAAACATATATGCTAAAATGACTTACTTCAAGCGTGCCCAGGTTATGCAGTCTTGGAATATCTCACATTTGTCTTTGTCCAGGCATTCAATGACACGCTCTAATGTATCTCTTGCTTGTGCATCGCCAGCATTTTTCATAGCTGCTGAATATTCACTGGGACTACTTAAATAAGCATTCACTTCAGTCGGGGTCTTCTCAAGCAATCCCTCAAATTCAGACCTTGCCCATGTTAAGCAGTGGTCAATGTTATGGGGGAAAGAATGCACAGTACACATTGGCGCCTGCTTCTCTGGTGGATCTCGTGAAGCTCCATAGTTTTCTGTCAGATGAGGGATTACCATCTGTGTGTTGCATTTGGCTCCAAGAGTACCTGATTCAAGAAGTGGCTTTTGGAAATATACACAGCGTTGATCAATATAGAGCCTGGCATTCACATTATCAAGAGCATTGATAACTACTGTTAGGTTTTCCCAGAAAGAATCATCAAACACATTTTCAGTTTCAGGACTTGCACGATTTTGTAGTGCTTCAACATTCAGTTGAGGATTTATCAATGCAGCTGCTGTCGCGGCAACTGTTGATTTAGCTTGGCCGATGTTCCAATCCCGGAAAAGAAACTGCCTGCTTAGATTGCTTTTTTCAATGACATCGTCATCAGTAACAGTAAGTTTTCCATTGCCGCGACAGGAAACTCCCATCAAGGCCAAGTTCTTCAGAAATTCACACCCCAGTGCCCCGGATCCTACCATGAATACTGTCGCTTCCTCCATTTTCTTCTGAAGCTTGGATCCGAAGACTGAGATTTGAGCGTCATAACGACTATTCAAGGGTCTCAAATCATTGGGATCAAGGGGTTCCTTAGGAAGCGACTCCAATGAATCAAAGTAGAAAAACTGTTACATCAAGAATGGTCATGCATTAGAACAATTTACTCTAGATAAAGATTTAGAGAGAGCTGTTTGGTTATAAAACACAACTTTAAATGTAAAAAAAGCTCGAACAGGACGATAACTTCACAGAAGCCTTCATATACTTGGGAATCAAGCATGCTGGATTCAGTTACTATTTCAAGGTAACTTCAGCTACATTTAAGCTCTAATCAACACAACAATCCCACTTAAGACTATTGTCGCAACCTATTCAGTATGTTTCTGACAAGTACAAAAATTTGTCTCCAACATCAGTCCAATGTTAACCATCTAACTCGTATTTAAATTTTGAAGTTGTTACTATAATCACAATGCACACTGGCTAACCTGAAGAAGAGGATGGAACTTCCCAGAACATGCTTTCACTACTTCCTGGCCAACAAAGCCACCAAACATTGCAGCCATAGGATTCAACACAGCCCTGGCTCCAAATGCAAAGCTCCTCAGGATTTTTTGATCAATGGACTCTATACGACCTTCCTCCAAACCATTATTGATATCAATGGCCAATGATATAAACTTCTGAGCATCTTCCTCAGACCCAGCCATGGGGAAGCGTCCCACCTCAGATATGAATTTGTCCAATGCTTGAAATGCCAAGTGCAAAAGAGGGGGCCGGTCAAATTTTGAGAAATCACTTAAGAGATACTCTCCCGGATCCCTTAGTGCTTCTCGAAGTGGTTTAAAATTCAGAACCTTTGATTGCTTTACCTGAGTGACTATCCCACCCTTAATGTGTGGTGAAAATCTTGTAGTGTCCTCTTCGATGAAAAATGAATATGGCCTAGCATTCTTTACTCTCCTGGGCTTTCCATCATTAAGCTCAGTCATTCCATGAACCTCAGAGAACACAACCAAATCCCCATCTTGGAACTCCAATCTCTCATCATCGACACATGAGACGAGGGCGGGATTATCGTTGCTGATAGAGGCAATAATGCCGGTGTGTGGTTCATTACCATCAACGTCAACAACTGTAAAGTTGGGACCGAAGTCACAGAAGACACCACCAAATAACCCACGAACTTCGGATTTAATGAAAGCAATAGGAGGCTGGTAGGAATGGCAGTAGTCATCGTACTCCATTGCTTTCTCCAGACTAATATCAGTGAATACAACAGCCTACACGATCAGAACAGAAAATGGAATAAGTAATGTTAAGATAGAAAGAAACGAAGCGACCTTTATAAAAAATCAAACAAAACTTTATGAGGAATACACCTAGCTCGCTGTAACTATTAGAATATAATATAAAATGAGGGAATATACGGCATACCTACATCAAAAACTGAAAAAAGAAACAACATATATGAAGGATATAAAATTGCAAACCAACAATATTATTAAGATGTCATGTGAATTTCAAAAATAAAACCTCTAAGGCATCACTGTCGGCTTCCAGTACCGATGCATGACTTTAAAACCATACCTGGAAGTCTGCCAAGCGTTCCTTGGTCAGGTTGGAAGTTATGGTGGATATGATCACAGAATTGTTAAGTTCCTGCAATTTCTGCACTGATGCTAGCGCTCTATTTTTACCCATATCTTCTTCAGCAAAAAGAAAGTTGCTTGACAAATCCCATAATTCCACGACGCCCTCATCATGTAATGTCACAGACTTCACACCTGCAAGGACCAGGTTCTTTGCTGCAGGGAAACCAAAACAAGGAATCAGTAGAAAGGAGAAGGGTAAATTCAATGACAAATACTTGCCGAGGAAATATCAGCGACTTGTATCTGTATACTGTCTACTACAGTGTTGGCAGGAAGAGGAAGACATTATCATAAGTAACCCATCTTTAAAGTCGACAGATCCCCTTAACGAAACACATATGTCACCAAGCCAAACGATTACTAGCAGTACACCCCTGTGAATATACAAAAATAATCACATACCAATCTCAGCACCGAGCCCCTGCATCCCTGAAACAAGAATATTGGACGCGAACAATTTCCGCATTGTTTCACGGCCATACACCGCAAGCTGACGGCTGTGAAGGTCCTCATCAATGTCACCAGAATTCTTGTCACCAAAAGCCATATCAGAAATGTTACTGTTATAATCCCCTTGATTACTTCCGCAAACGTTGATATCTACGTTATTACCACCACTACTGTAACTGGCACCACAAGCCTTAGAATTTCCTGTTGCAGCAAGGGAGGTCAGGTCGTCGATTTTGGGCTTTTTAGAGGAAGAGTCAGTGATGATACTTTGATTCTCTTCTCTGTTCACCACTACCTCTCCTCCGCTATCTCTCTTTCTAGGAAGCATAAAGGTTATAGAGCTCCTGAAAGCCATTTTAATTTTCACAAAAAACATATCAAAATCCACACAACTCGAAATCTCACTTATTCCACAAATAAATCCACTGCACATCAATCCTCAACCTCAAACAAACAAAACAAAACAAGACTCCAACACTCACACACCAAATCCCAAATCCTACAATATCAGCTCACATATCAAACCATCACAAAACAACCAAACAACGCAAATCGAATCAAAGCTTACTTAAAAAAGTTCAATCAGCACCTCGATAAAGTAGAATCTAAGAAAACCATCTGATCGGAGCCAAAGCAAAGCATATGCCGGAAACAGTAGAGAGATCTATGTAAAGCAAATGGAACGGAGACGAGGACGAAAAGAATCGTACCAAGTAGAGTGCTGACGCGGCAATCGTGACTAGCTGAGGAAAAGTGAAATCGAAGCCCTTTAGGGTTTCGATGGTCCGAGGAATGAAATGGTGATGAAGATAGATGGGGAGGGAGAGAGAGAGAGAGAGAGTATAAACGCGGAGGAAGCTTGGGAGAGACTTCAGACGGCGTTGTGGCGGTTCACCTTGACTGGATACGGGTTCGGGTTTGTGTTTCAGGTTTCGGGGTCGAGTTCTGTTCGGAACCATACCGTTATTTTTTTTATCTTTTCGGCACCATTCTCCTCAAAATTTGATTTTGACCTAAATTAAAGAATTGTACCTGAGATTCAAAGAGCTACAATTTTTTAGTTTATATTGAAATCAGATTCTACGCCGAAGGGTTTCAAAAACGGATGCGAAGTTACGGTTCAGTTTAAAACAATACTGAACAAAATAGATTTGACCTTTATTGCTTATGGAGTTTGTTTTGAACACATTCCTTGTCCGTTGATAACGTTATATATATCGTTAGAAAGCTAATTCAAAATTTTATAATTTTTTAATTTACGTCAAAATCAGATTCGACCCGAAGAATGCCGTCATGCTCACAGCTCACTGCTTGCTAGGTGCCTACTGCCTAGCTCGGTTCGGATCCACTTTGGACCAGTTCTATTTTGACTCGACGGTTCGAATCGAACCGGACTGGACCGGTCCGATTGCTGGGCTGAGGCTGGGACAAGCGTGTAAGGCCTTATGCAGACGCTATTGATCGGCGCCGGCTGACCGACTGATCTACAACCGCAACCGGATCATCAGGCCGAAGTAATGGGTCATCAAATCGGCGTGCATACTTATGGCGTTTCGTGGCTTTCTGTGAAGGTGTTTTTAAACCAGGAGCAGGAGCCACATATGCAGCCTGCATGAAGATTGAAGATGAGGCTACCGTAGATGGCGCCGTTGTCGGGGAGTTTCCGATTTTATATGTTGACTCTGCTTGCTGCATCATGTCTGTATTTGCAGGTATAGAGATCAAACTGATGAATTGGTTGTGTAGTCTAAGTGTTTAGTCATACTCTTAAGTCTAATGTTCAAAAGAAAAACATCTTCAAGTGCGTGAGGACTTGAGAGACAGAATGATTCTATAAACATGTTAGTAGCGTTTGTTTTGGATTTTGATGATTCATGTTAGTTGATAGGTATTTCGGAATCCTTACAGTATGTTGTTGAATAAAGAAAGTTTCCTGGAATTTTTCTTCAGGTTGTATGAATGGAATTCAATCAAGAATGATCGGGCGTCAGGACGTTGGAGAAAGAATTAGGACAACTTGATGGTTTTTGACAACAATTGCAACGACATGTAGTAAGGATGGGTCTAACTTGGCTCTGGATGATGAGGTGGGAATGTTAATTTCCTCTTAATATATTTTTACAGTCACGAGGTTGAATGTGTTTATGAACCTG
>JAWWMW010112343.1:0-10199 GCA_035048345.1 Echeveria elegans
TTTTAACTTTGAAAAAAAAATGAACCGAATAAGATGAGATTATTACCAAGTCATCTTCTTCAGGTTGTACCCCTTTGTTATACCCGTGTCGAAACCTTTGACGAATCGTCCTCGTGACAGTCACTAATATGTTCCGCCTCAAACTTCCTCTTCCTCCACTTGTCAGCTGCTTCTTCCTTATCTTTTGATGCGTGTTTGTTGAAACTTTCTTTGTTGTCTATGCTCATTAAACTGACTTGTAAAATGTCTATCATGGTTGGTTGTTTCCGTAGGTCCTTGGGTCCCCTACAAACATTGAAAGTAAAGTCCACAATTAAATATCAGGTGTTCTTCTCTCCCAAATGAACTGAAATGAGACGAAACTTATTTGAAAGAGTAAAGCTAAACTTTCAAGTAATAAAATTGAATCTCAAACGTCTAATTATGACACTCAAAATTTCAATGCTTTTTTCAGTTGTCGTAAAACACATCTCGCTAAGAACTAGAAAAGGGTTGAAAACATAAAGAGCAAAATTGATGTTGATTGAAATTCGCAAAAGGGTATGTGCAACAAAATCAAATTCACTTAGCACCAGTGTCGTATCTTCACTCAGCCTCTTATTAGCCGTCCCAGTCTCAGACTTTTCCCCACTCTGCCACTAACAAATTATGTAAAAGATCCAATCCAAAATGGAGCAGCTGAAAGTTAACAAACTTACAAATTGCTGGTTCATATATGAATTACTCTCCAAAAGGGTATCGTCCCGGCTCCTCAAACTACTCCAAAATCGCTTATCCGAGCCGGGACTGAAGCTAGGAGACTCCATCTTCTTCCCCTGGCCTCCCTCCCTCGGCTCACCACTGGCCTCGTCGATTAAACCCATCGATCTTCCATCACCGAAAGTCTAGCTTCCCGCGAGACAAAACGACCTCGTCGCACTCCAAAAGCTCCCGATCCACCGAGCTCTGCTCCTCCGCTGGGTCCGCTCCTCCACTCCTCCGCTTCCCTTGATTCGAATTCGGACCACAGCGCATGGTCACTCCACTTCTCCGCTCGTCGACGTCGTCGTCGATTCCCTCAATTTTCTGCCTCTTCCTTTTCCTCTTAACCCTGATTCAAACGACATAATTCTGAACTTAAAAACGACACTCAATTAAAATTAATCTAAGGGCTAAAATGTAATTTTAATATTTGATATTCAATCAGCATCCTAATCTTTTATATATATTAGATATAAATTGATGTTCATTTTTCCTCGTTGCGCATCACAAAAGTTTACTCCATTTCATTCGTCAAATATACATAAATCGTTTCATACAGTTTTAAATTGAAGTCGTTAATTATTTATTTTGATATTTTGAAATTTTAATTCTATTTCATATTTCTTTAACTTAAATACATGGCTTATACAAACTTTGTAAAACCTCAGAATTCTGAGGTGAATAGAAACAGTTTTTGTATAAAAAACTTAAATGAATTGAAGATTTTGTATTGCTTCTAAAAATCTTAATATTGGCATTACAGTAGAGCATGTATTCTCTACGTATTTATAGGGAAAAAGAAGAATACAAAACGATTTTCAGGTAATTGCATATTGGTCCTTAGAGAAGGTGACATTTGCATAATCTGTTGCAGGTTTCGGGTAATTGTGCATCAGTCCCTCTAGTTGAGCCAATTGCATTCCAGTCTAGGGTTCATCCCGACCAGTCGAAGGAGAAGACGGACGATTTTCAACACCCCCCGGATGCTCAACGTATGCAGCGAATTGAGGACGTTGAGCTTGGATAAAAGTCGTGCCAATGATTCAAAATTAAGTCCTTTGGTAAATAGATCGGCTGGTAGTTCATTTGATGAGATCGATTGAGGGGAAATGAAGCCGGAAGCGAAGTGTTGTCGAACCAGGTGACAATCTAGCTCAACGTGTGTGGTCCTTTCATGAAAGACAGGATTTCGGGCGATATGAAGGGTGACCTGATTGTCACAGAAGAGCGATATTGGGGCTGATACATTGACTTCTAAATCACCTAGTAGACGACTGAGCCAAAAAAGTTCTGAATAGGTATTTGAAATTGATCTATACTCAGCTTCAGCCGATCACCTAGTAGACGACTGAGCCAAACAACTTCTTGCTTTTTCGCTTTCCAGGAAATCAAAGAGGAGCCAAGCTTGATGGCATAGCCAGTGATGTACCTCCTGGTGACTGGGCATGATCCCCAGTCAGCGTCACAGTATGTTGTCAATAGGAGAGGTTGATTTGCTGGATAGAAAAGACCCTGCGATAGAGCTTGTTTCAGGTATCTGAATACTTTGTGTGCTGCTTGTAAGTGATCTTAAGTGGGTGTTTGTAAGAACTGACTGAGAATGTGGGTGGAGTATGCAATGTCTGGTCTGGTGACGGTTAAGTAGAGTAATTATCCAATTAATCGTCTATAAGGGGTAGGATCAGCCAAGGGCGGAGCTGTGGATTGAGCCAGTTTGTGCCTAGGATCCATAGGGATAGAGCTTGGCTTGCAGGTAGTTAACCCTGAAATAATGTCCACGGCATATTTCCTTTGATTTAAGAATAACCCCTTTTCAGAGCGAGCGACTTCCATTCCAAGGAAGTAATGTAGTTGGCCTAGATCCTTTATCTTTAATGTTTCTTGAATGAATGTCTTAATGTTAGAAATGATCTTAGTTGAAGTCCCCGTAATTATGACATCATCCACGTAGACAAGGAGAACTATAAGATCGTTTCCCTTCGTGTAGGTAAACATAGAGTAGTCATTTAGACTCTTCTTGAAACCATAACTTATCAAAGCTTCACTGAACTTGCTGAAACATTGTCTAGAGGCCTGCTTCAGGCCATATATGCTTTTAGTTAGCTTGCAGACCTTTCCTGAACTCTTCTCTTGTGAGGAAAACCCAGGTGGGATGGCCATGTTGACTTCCTCTTCCAATATCCCATGTAAAAAGGCATTGTCTACATCTAGTTGATACAACGACCACCCCTTAGAAGTAGCAACAGCTAGCAGTGTCTGGACAGTATTCATCTTTACAACCGATGCAAAGGTTTCGTGATAGTCCAACCCTTCAAGCTGTGTGAATCCTTTTGTCACCAGACGTGCTTTGTAACGCTCAATAGTTCCATCTAAATTTCTCTTAACCTTGTAAACCCATTTACATCCGACTGCCCTTTTATCTTGAGGTAAATTCGTGATTTTCCATGTGTTATTAGCCTCTAGTGCTCTAAGCTCATTTTCCATAGCCTTGATCCAATTTGGATTTTTTCTAGCTTGAGAGAAACTTCTTGGTACGGGATCACTTAAGATGGCAGTCGAATACCGTTGGTATGACGAGGTGCACGCTGAGTAATTGACATAGGGAGATATAGGATATCTGACTGGACTGTGATTGATAGGTTCATAAACAAAATCCTTTAATAAAACAGATGGTTTTCAAAGCCTTTTAGATCGCCTGACTTCTTGATGAGATTGTGTAGGATTTGTAGTTGGGCTTTTAGTTATGTCTTCGCTTTGTTCTTGATTGCTCTTCTGGGATGGGTTCTATAATGTGAAATGAGTAAGTTGAGTCCTCCTGAGATGAAGTTATTACTAGTACTGTCATGGGTGTCTACTCTTGTTGATATGGAAATATTTCCTCCTGAAATATTACATCTCTGCTTATTTGTGTCGAGTGAGATTGTAAATCAAATACCTTATAACCTTTCTTTCCAAAGGGGTATCCGATAAAAACGCAACGTGATGCTCTCGATTCAAACTTGTCTTTGTGAGGTTGCGTATTTGTCATATAACATAAACATCCAAATGCTCTCATATGTTTGAAATCTGGTTTCTGATCAAATAATGCCTCATAGGGTGACTTCCCTTTTAGTATGTCTGATGGAAGCCTGTTGATAATATATGTTGCAGTAAGTACGCAGTCTATCCGGGCTTTTCGGATGCCCATATTAATAAATTCGCTAGTGCCGCCCAGCTTGCCTAAAAAAAAGTACACAGTCTACCCGGAAGCAATCAGGCATGACAGCTTGCAATTTTAATGCTCGTGCTATTTCAAGTAAGTGTCTATGTTTCCTTTCAACCATTCCGTTTAGTTGAAGACTATAATTGTAACTGGTTTGATGAATGCAACCTTAGTCTTGTAGAAACTTTGTTAACTTTGAACTGAAAAATTCCAGGCCATTGTCACTTCGAATAACTTTGATAGAGAAACCAAACTGAGTTTTAACCATTTTGTAGAAATTAATCAACTGGACACTAGTTTCTCCTTTGTTAGATAGGATGAAAGTCCAAGTACACCTTGAGAAATCTTCCACAAGAGTAAGAAAGTATCGTCCTCCATTAATGTTAGGGACTTTATATGGTCCCCATAGGTCTACATGAACTAAATCAAACTTTGCTGCACTAGTGGAGATGCTGTTAGGAAAAGATAACCTTAACTGCCTAGCCTTGGGACATATATCATAATGAAAATTTATAACCTTGCAATTGGTAATAGGAATGTAATGTCTCAAATGATCATTAATTTTTGAAATAGGAACATGTCCAAGTCTAGTGTGCCAAAGCATAATTGAATCTTTGTCTGATTGTGTTGCCGCACATTGCCCAATCTGCTCTTGAATCTTAAAAAGGCCTTGATCATGCCGACCAATCAAAAGTGATGCCTGGATTACTGGTCCCTGAAGATAACAACCTCTGTGAGTAAAACTTACTTCCCAATGTGAGTCTGTGATAAGTTTCCCAACACTTATCAGATTGTATCTGAAACTGGGAACCAGCAATACATTGAACACTGTAATATCAGGCGTTAGTAGTCAATTTCCAGTATAAGAAACTTTCACAATATTTCCATTTGGCAATCCTATGTTGTTGGGAGTTGTTAACATCTTAATGTCTTTCAATAATTCAACATGAGGGGTAATATGATCACTTGCCCCACCGTTTATGATCCATTCATTTTTACATATTTTAACTGAACTGAGGCATATAATACATGCCATGTGACTATTTGTGCTTCCAGTTCAGACTGTGTTCCTTGCTCAATGTTCTCTTTGCTTTGATAGTTTCCTGTAGAACCAAGATCAGTAACAACATTGTTAATGAAGCTCCTTTCATTTATGTTCCCTTTGATCTGATTTCCTTTGTATTGTTTGTGTCCAGTTGGGTATCCATGCAGCTTATAGCAGACTTTTTTTGTGTGTCCAGACATGTGGCAATAATTACAGAATAAACTATTTTTGCCTTTGTTCCTCTGATTGTATTTGTTTTGATTTTGCTGGAATGAATTACTGAACATAGACTGATTAGTAACTTGAGAATTTTGTTGTGTAGGGTTACCTCCTTGAGAGTTTTTTATGTTTAAAGTTGCTCCATCTCCATAGGCTGGTACGTGAATTCGTTGCTGCTTTTCATTTTGTCTTATGGTGTTGTAGACTTTCGTAATGCTAGGAATGGGATCAGTAGCAAGGATTTGTGCTCTTATTTGAGAATGTATCTCATTCAGATTCATCAAGAACTTCATTGTTCTGTCCAGTTCTTTCTTAGCTTGCATGCATTGAGTAGATTTGCAACTTGATCCAAAATCGCATAATTTCTGAACAGCCATAGCATCTTCCTCAGCCCATAGTTGCACCAGTTTGTTGTAGTAGCCAGCTATAGTAAGGTCTCCTTGTTTGAGATTATGTATCTCAACTTGTGATACAAACATGCATGGTAGGTCCATTAGAACCTCCATACCTAGCCTCCAAATCACTCCAAGCTTGGGCAGCATCTTCAAAATGAATTAGGACACCTGCAATGTCTTTAGAAAGAAAATTTGTAATCCAAGATAGGATAGCACTGTTGCATGTTCCCATTTATCAAGAGCTTCCGGGTCATCAGGTTTAGGAATTCTTTCATAGATGAAACTCGATTTCTTTTTGAAACCCAAAGCTCTATCCATGGATTTTCTGGACCTTCTAGAGGTTGAGCAACTAGGGAAATCCCTATGTTTTAAGTAGGGCTGATATGTAAGGTAGCATCATGGCTTGAAAGCTGACTTGTTTGATGAACTTGGACATATTCATTATCTGTCATATTGGAGTATCAGCAAGAGCAAAAGATCAAAGAATATCAAAAATGCAGGAAGGAACAGATTGGACTGTCGTAGGCTCTTGATACCATGTAAAACCTCAGAAATTCCCAGGTGAATAGAAACAGTTTTTGTATAAAAAACTGAAATGAATTACAGATTTTGTATTGCTTCTAAAAATCTTAATATTGGCATTACAATAGAGCAGATATTTATAGTGTAAAAGAAGAATACAAAATGATTTTCCGGTAATTGCATATCGGTTCTTAGAGAAGTTGACATTTGCGTAATCTGTTGCAGGTTTCGGGTGAGCCAATTGCATTCCAGTCTGGGTTCATCCCGATCAGTCGAAGGAGAAGACGGAGGATTCTCAACAAACATAACCCTACAAACTACCAACCTTGTTTTTAATATTTTGTTTTTATCGAATATACACTTTTAAAGTGCTTAAAGTTGAGCCGAGTCAACTCGAGTCGATTTGACTGGAGTATAATTGATTTGAGTCGAGACGGTTTGATTCAATCTGAGTGATGTCAAATCACTTTGATTCGAATTGAGTCTCGAAATCGAGTTTAAGTCGTAAAGAACATACACCAATACTATAATAGTACAACATGTGTGCAATTGGAATGTGTAGTGTATGTGTAATAGGCCTTTTTTGGAAAATTTTCAATTTTACCCTATTTCGAAGTTTTCATTCCACATTTGCCCTACTTGTAGTTTTTATTCCACATTTACCCATTTTCACTATTTTTATTAAAACTCTCTAAACTAAGAAAATAAATGATTTATTTTGATAGGAAATTCACGAAACATTTATAAAATAGTTTAAAACATAGAAAATTCCACATTTATCCTATCTGTAGTTTTATTCAACATTTACCTCTTTTTCCAAACTTATTTATTAAAGTATTTAAAATAAGAAATTATTATACAACAATTTAATTTTTAAAAAATTATGATTGCAATTTGTTGAGTTCTTAAACTTTTAAAAACAAAAATCAAAAGTTTTTATGTTTTTAACTATTTTTAAATGTTCTTGTATAGAAATCAATTATTTTTTATTATAATAAAAAAATTAGTGAAAATGGGTTAATGTGAAATAAAAATTACAAACAAGGAAAAGTGTAATAAAAATTTCGAACCATAAGTACAATTGAAAATTTTCGACCTCTTTAGTCAAAGAAAAAAAACGAAAATAAATAAATTGATAAGTAGTTTGCGTAAATAAAATGAGTGAGGGAAGGGAGTTATGAACAGTGTGTTAAAACCGAATCGAGCCTGTCGGTTCGACTGGAACGTCGATTCCGTGTTTGGACCTTTCGCGCGTCCGACCCGGTCAAACCGACCATTTCACTTTTTAATTTAAACAAAACTTAAATTGCTCATAATGTTTTATTCAAATCATTGATGTTTCCTGATATTGTATTTATGTTAATTATAACTTTCATATACATATATATGTTGATAATTCTCATTATCTAATGTTAGATTGGTTCATTTAAGGATAGAGTATTTCTTATTTCGTTACCGTCCAAAAATTAAAAATGTTAAGTTTGGTTTTGTAATAAGATATTAGAAATTAAAAGTTGACTTTTATGATATTGTTTTTAATGAATAAAAGACATTTAATTTATTGTATTTATAGTAAATATATGTGTAACAAAAATGTGTAGTATATAAAATATTTAAATTTTCAAATCGAGATCCCGATCCGATTAAACCTATGAGTCCATGACCTTCTCAAGTCACCTTCCGATCCGTTTTTACAACATTGGTTATGAACTAGGATGTCATATAATATGAACATTTTTTGATATCGCCATTCTGGGTTCTTCTCTTCTCTTTATATTTCTATTCTCTTTTGCAGCAGCTGCTAAGGGATTTTGATTAATAAACCAAGCAATGAATCTTATAAAAAGGACTTCTTAAAATATAAAGTATATAGAGATCGAGGACATTAGTTTTTTGATCCGATGATCGTTAATTAATCAATATTTTTATTAGTAATAAATTTACAAAAGGTTAGATTTGGTATTTCAGATTAAATGAATTATACTAATTATTTGGTAAAGTTGTTTTAAAAATAAGATTGTAATATTATCCCATGATTTTAGTAACTCATTTAATTTTATTAATATATTGTTTAAATAAGGATGGTGAGATATCAATCTGATTTTTAAAATTTTATGCCAAATTACGACGAGTTCTTGTGATAATATGATTTCTAAAAGGTTGTATCGATCTACGACGAGTTAGATTTTACGTTAAAAATTCATGTCCCCTATTTGATGTTTATAATTCTTGAATCTATTACATTTTTTCATGTACAATTTTTTCTGTTCTATTTGAATTTTATAATTTTTGACATCTCCACACTATAGAGCTGACAAAAAAAATTATGTTCTAAGATTTTCTGTCCCCTATTTGAGTATTCTAATTCGCGAAAATTACAAAGCAAACGAAAATTTCCTATCTCTTATTTAGTATTATAATTCGTGAATATTACAGAGCAAATACATGACATAAGCTCAAGAATAACAACATCACACTTTTCAAAATTTCGATTCAAGAAGTCAACAATCTGATTCACCAGCCCAAGAGTAACAACATCGGGGGCTCCTGCTACAATTAACTTGTTCAAGTGAACAAGTAAAGTGACTCTCGATTCAATCCGAGACATGTCGACACTCTAGTGAAAAATCAAAAATAGAGTAGTGGAAGATTGAGGTGGTCGGGTGGAAGAGTTGAGCTTGTTGACGGCTGAGGAATCGACATGTACCTGAACGACGCCGCTGAGGAATCGAAAAGTGTTAATGGGGTTTCGAGATCTGGTTGCTTACTCTTGAAAGAGATGATTTATTCTCGCTTTGGTAGGTATTAGCCGTAATCCCGAAAATTTTAGGAATCAGATATAGATGGAAAAAAATATGACGCTTGTAACCCCAAATCATTATTTTCTGTTTCATTTGATTTTTAAATCCCTAAAAATCTGCTATTAATCTATTATATTAGCCATTGATGGCAAACTAATCAACGGTCTCAAATTCTTAACACTTTGTATATTTTACCCACTTTATACTTGATCCCCTCCCAAGGGTTGTTTTTTGAAAAATATTATGTTATAAGTGCCGCCCGTCGTTCCGATGGGGATGCGTCGTCCCGGATGCGTAATCGAATCGGTCAAATAGGGACGAAACTCGATCGACCAATTTTTGGTGTCATGCTGGCCAAATTTAAATGAGTCTTTTCATTTTTTATCATATTCATATTTTTTCTTATTCCGGTTTTGTCTTATTCTTATTCCTATTTTTCCTTATTCGCTTATTCATATTTTCTTAATTTTGTTTTATGCTTATTCCTATTCTTATTTTTTCTTATTTCAATTTAGGTTTATTCCTATTTTGTCTTATTCCTACTTTTCCTTATTCCGGTTTTCTCTTATTCCTATTTTTCCTTATTCCAATTTTGTCTTATTCCTATTATGATTTTTCTTATTCTCTTATTCCAATTTTTTCTTATTCCGGTTTATGCTTATTCCTATTCCTATTTTTCGAGGTTAGGCTTATTCTTATTTAGATTTAGTTAAATTTAGTTGGGTTTAGTTAAATGTTGTTGCTAAATGTGAGATTTAGTTAGATGTTGTCGCTAAATGTATGGTTCATTAGTTAGATATTCTATTATATGTTACTAGCTGCGCTCCCGTCGTCCCGGCGAGAATTTTTTTCGTATCTCCATTTAATTCACCTAAAAATGCTAAATGTTTACCTCTTAATTTTTATTTTTAGTTTTAATATTTAATTTTTTATTTTTTATTTTTTTTATTTTCAATTTCAGTTTTATTTAATGGGTCGGACCGGCCCGTTATCTTTAATTTTAATGGCATATTTGTGATTAATGGTGAAGAGATGGGTAATGGATATTGTAGTATTTTTTTGTTTAATGAAGGGTAATTTCGTCATTTTCTGTTTAGTTTTACATCATTTTCTCTATTCTTTTATAAGAATAGATAATAGTGGCTTCTTCAATTCTCCCTTTTAATTTATCCAATGAACTTCTTTTTATTTCTTAGAAATGAATTAATTTGAGTAAATTGTAAATCTACCCATAGTACTATATCGAGAATCATCAAACAAACACTAGTGATATA
>JAWWMW010112373.1:0-10195 GCA_035048345.1 Echeveria elegans
GATGCGTCTCTGCGAGATCAAATGTAAGCGGATCAAACCAATTTGCCATCTTCTGCACCAATCTTCAAGGTGCTCTCAAATAGCTTCCTCACAAATTTCCACTTCAGGTACTCCGTCAAAATATATATAAGACTGAATTACAAATTGATATGCCTTCATCTACAATCTTTCAGTTAGTGATGAAGCTAGCACCAGGACTCTCGGATCAGCGCTCTGGGCACTCTGTCCAAAAACACCTTGCAGTGGATTGGAAGATATTTGCCTTTGAACATATTGTTGATATATCTATTTCGAAATCAATACAACAGGCTGATCGGTGCCAAAATAGTCGATTATTTGAACACCCAATTGCTTATATTCCTCGGTTTTATCATATAATATCGATAAAATTCTACACTCACATTGTCATTTCAGGTATAAAACACATTTTATGATGATTGTAGAACTTGAGAGAAGAACTTAGCAAATGCGAAAGTAAAAGGAGTGAAAACGGTGATTTTTGGACCTTCCGGATCTTCAGGCCTTGTGAGTCTTTCACAGAGTGCATATGACATCTGATCGATCTGAAATTAAGTGCGTTAGAAAGCTAACGCAGAGACCTACAACTCCTATGCTGACCACAAAGACTAATTCAGAAGTTAAAGGGGTCAAAATTAGCATTCAAAGTCGTGCAGAATGTTTACTCGACTGAGTGACCATCTACTCGATCGAGTGACCAAAGATACTCGACCGAGTGGTCCAGAGAAGTTTCACTCAATCGAGTGACCATACTACTCAATCGAGTGATCATTCTGCTTGACCGAGCGAACCTGTAGACAGCTCTGACCTTCGGAGCTTTGAATCGCTCCACGGGGAGCATCTGATGTCCGATTGTGACAAAACAAAGTGCATTGGAAACAGGATAGAAAAATCTACAACTTTCATGTTCAAGACGAGCCGATATTTGGATGCTAAATTTAAAAAAAAAAAACTCTTTTGTTCTACTTTATTTTTTGCACTTTTACTTTCAAGTTCATTTCCTTATCATATCAGTATGTGTTCATACTCCCTCGACATGAGTGAGTAGTTGTCCGTGATGACATTTGTACTTCTCACGATCGATATAATGAGATTTTTATACACATTTCATGAATGATTTAAGGTTAAACCAAATATACTTAGCCTACGCTTATGCAATGAGGATTAGGTGTTTGATAAAATGTCCAGTCCAAACCCATGAGTATTATAATTCGGGGAAGAATCCCAATGGGTGAACTCAGGCAAGTATTGCACCGTGTTAAGAGCAAAAGCTAGTACTGTACGAGGTTTAAGTGTTCTTAAGTCAGGAAATAGCTTATATGTGACCAGCCGCGGCTATGGTTCGACGAAAGACTAGTTTAGAAAGTATTCAAAGAAGTTAGCTTACATGTGACCATCTGCGGCTAACGACTTTGAACTCTACGGTAGTAACTTAACGCGTTAGTTATTTATCGTCCTATATGTTGCATATATTTTTGCACGTCAAAATTCAGACCAATGAGATGTACAAAATATATGCATTACTAGTCCTAACTAAACCAAACCTTTTCCAAAATCATTCTAATTATTTTAATAAATCTCGATTTCGAAGTCGTGAGTATGATAT
The DNA here is from genome assembly GCA_035048345.1 of Echeveria elegans. Lineage (NCBI taxonomy): Eukaryota > Viridiplantae > Streptophyta > Magnoliopsida > Saxifragales > Crassulaceae > Echeveria > Echeveria elegans. Next base: position 1,625 of record JAWWMW010112373.1, read on the forward strand.
GAGTAGTCGTTTCCTTGTCATCTTTCTTTTAAACTGTTTACAATCAAACCACAAACTAACATTTTATGAAAACCCCCTTTTTCAACTTGTTAGAGTTGTCTAAGTGTCTAGTAGTTTTGGCTAAATTCCACCGTTCCCTTGGGTTCGATACTAGGTCACCCTTGTATTATAAATTTCTTCTGACATACTTGCGGTATACACCACTTTTCTGCACGTCACAGGCCCTGAAGCGGCGGGGGAAAATGCCTAAGGATGAACCCTATACAACAAAGCATTCTCTTCACAAGACGGATTTGGAGCGGTTGAAGGAGAAAGTAAGCCTCCTAGCTAGAGCAGGAGAGGAGGCTGTGGCTCTCATTGCTAGGATTCAGGGTGATCAGGAGAGCAAGGGTGAGTCAGACTCGTCATCTGGATCTGATTCAGGTATCTAAAGTTCCCACAAGTTTATCAGTTAAACTGTTCGGACCTTTATTGTGTGAAGACTATCCGTGTTAGTATCCCTTGTCATATTTTGTGACAAAAAGGGAAAGTATTTTGAATATTTTGAAGACTACTATTTGTTGGAGATCTTTTTGGAGATCTATGACTATGCATGCCTGTTAAGGCTTATATTATCCTATGGTGATTTGGTTCTCATGCTTGCTAACCTATGTGTTAGTTTATTATTTTGCCAAAAATTGTCAAGGGGAGATTGAGAGCACCTACAAAGTTAGTGCTCATTGGTAGTAATATTTTTGGTTTATGTATACTCGACTCAGGGCCCTGAGACGTCCCAGTGTCTGAACGACAGACAAGATCGAGTGACTTCTCCTCACATTGTGCCACATCATCTCGAAGTATAGAAATATGCGCTTTATGTTTTGGAAGGTGATAAAGACGGCTTATTAAAATGACGGGTATAAAATAATATTTAAAGCAATATTTTAGAATGTTTATCAAGAAGAGAATCTCAAAAATCAAGGAATGGCAAGTCGATTTTTTGCTTGGAGATTAAGCTGCCATTCGACTATAAATATGGATCGAGATCTCCCATTCAAATGATGACGTTATCCAAGCCTAAGTAAAAACACATTCCAATGCCGTGTCGAGCCTATTTACGACGTTCATCAATCACATTAAGGTGATACTCAAGAACGGCGACAAGCTTACGAAGCTTCAAATCTTGAGAAGTGTTGAATGGAAATCAAGACGGGGTCTTGTATTGAAGGACTGAGGTTTCCTGATATCTTTTCACTAGAATTGTCTTAACTTGTTCATTACCTGGGGTTGTAAGTGACTTGTAAGACATTTTTCAATTAGTAAATTGTTTCCGCCGGGCTTGAGAAGAAGCCGGGACTAAGCCTTAAAGGAGCCGAACCGGGTTACCAATTTATGTGTCTTGTTTACTTTCTGTTACGTCTCACTCTCTGATTAATCGCACAGAAACTGAATCAAACAAAGTTTAAATCCTAAACTAAATTGGGTGTAGAGCTTGCAATTTCACATTCGATCGTTAACTTAATACAAAATTTCTTAAGAAAAGTGGTATTTTATATACTTAAGCATGTTGACGAAGAAGAAGCGACTGTACTATCGGTTTTACTTCCTCTTGTTCTTTTTGTTATATACGATTATTAGAGGTGAGCCCGTCGTCCTGACGGGACCGCGACATGAACATACGTTTTTATTTATATCTCGATTTGATTCTTCATATTGTTCACAATGTTTGTTTTATTTTTTAAAATTTTAAGATATTTTTATTCTGATGTCTACATTTGATTCCCCTCAAATTTCCTGATTTCCGCACAATTTTAAAATTTTAATTTGTACATATGAATTTCTAAATTTTAATTTTTTAATTTTTTAATTTTTTGTCTTATTATCCAACTTTTTTTAACAACAAAATTAGAGGTTTTAGCGACGAAAATTTTCATCACTATATATGTGGTTGTGGACACGAATTCTATTATATATACTAGTTGCACTCCCGTCGTCCCGACGGGAATTTTTCGGTGTCTTCGTTCGATTAATTAAGCTTTACAATGTTTTTCGCTCCGTTTATAATTTATATTTTTTTTAAAATTTTTAATTTTATAATTGTGTTTACTTCTTAATTTTATAATTTTTTTTTGAAATCTACCTGATCAAATACGGTCAAATACAGACAAATACAATCAAATATAGATGAATAGTGATGAATGGCATATAGTGTAAATGAGGGTGGGGAGGGGCATTTTTGTCTTATTGCAATGGATATTTAGTGAGAAAAATGATAGAATTAGTAAGAAAAAGTGAGTGGTTGGTGTTTGTGTGTTGAGGATGGAATGTTATTATTAGTGTAAATAGATGATGTTCCAATACTTACAATTTACACGTTCAGACTTCAGACGATATGTAAAGACATTTCAGAGGATTTATCCAACTGGGAGAAATTTCTTCAGGAATTCATTCTCTGCGTCCAGGTTTGTTTGATTTAAACGTGAATGTACTTTGGCTGCAGCAGTACTCTCTCTGTATTTTTTTTCAGCCTACCATTAATTGTTTGTTTTATCAATTATAAGGTGTCGATGTGGAAAACTTAGCCATGTTGATTCATAAATGACTAAACTGAACATGGGAATGTCATTTAGACTAATTCAATGAAGGTGCTGTAGTTGTGCAAATTTGACTAGATGAGTCCATTTCAGTTCCAAGTTGCAGTTGTTTACATGTTGAAAATTACTGATGAAGAATATTAGGCCACCAAGAATATGTCTAAGAAACGTTCATTGATATTTCAAAGGGTCATTTTTAGTGGTTGGTGAAGCACGATGAGATCAACTAGTTGAAGATTGACCTTACAAGAATATAGAATAGAAATTTTATCGGTGAAGGTTCATTTTAGTCATGTTAGAAACACTTGGGAGAGCTCACCCCAAAAGACTATATTTCTAGACCATACATCCGATTAGATGATTTCTCATCTAACCTATTTCAGGATCGTAACGAGTCAATATTGATTATTATCAATGCTTCATACATCACCTAACAGGAATGGGATTGAACTTAATTACAATTTCAGCTTAAGTATAGCAAAGCAAATCCCCAAGACCAAGAAGCATACTCACTAGCTATTATTAGCAAACAAAGTGTACGTCAAGCCCCACATCCGGCACCACAGCCTGCAGCACATCCTCCGCCAGCCGCATAACTTGCTTCTATAGCTGACGCACCGTCTTTCTCCATACCACCATCAGCGCACGCGAAGATGATCATACTCGACATCAAACATAACATTACAAAAGCTAATAACACTATAATTACTCCAACACTACCATTGTTGTTGCTTTGTGTGAGAAACATATCTTTCAAAACCCTAACCATGGCTTGTTTTCTGCTGACTGGCCTTTTGCTTTACTCCTCTTGAGTCCTTAATTAGTCCTTTCTCTCTCTCTCACTAGATCCCTCTCTCTAACTAAATCAAAGTGAAGATGGTTTGATTTTGATTCATAACTCACCAAGAATATTAATCAAGCTATTGGGACAAGTTATAAATAGGCAAAATTCTAATCTCTCTCTTGATGAGAAATAGTTGAATATTACAACAGCAGCACTTGTGTATAGTTGTATGTTGTCGACATTTTTTTGTGGGTATGTGGCTACATTGTTGTCAGTAGTTTAATTTGCTGGTGTAGGGACATCTTGACCCACTGGTCTCTGCGCACATCCTTCCATTTCATGGAATAAACAGAAAACTGAACCATTGGTTTGGATCACGATCAGTTAGTGGGTAGGTGGGCCTAGTAAAACAATGAGAGTCAACATCATCCCACTAAGAAAATTGTTGTCAAGGGTAAAAAGCAAACGACAGGGTATTTTGATAATGTAATACTCGTTCAATCGTTTTTATCGTGCACAAATTGAAGAGCATTTTGATTTTTTGCCAAAAGCAATTACATATATAGTATGAAAATCAGGATATACAAAAAAAATATTTCCTTATATGTGCGAATGACAGAAAAATATCAAATTATGTTCTTTTTTGTTTCTTTAAACTCATCTGTAAATGCAATAATGTTTAAACATTCACCATAAATTGAATTCAAAATTTGTAATTTATATTCCACATCCATTACGCGAAATGAGTGTAGTTCAGCTGATTGAACACTTGTCTTGTATGTTAAAGGTCAAGAGTTCGACACCTCGGAGTATCATATATATTTTTCCCCACTCTTGTGAAGGAGCTTGTATTTCTTTTCACTTAGTGAGGACGTGTTGTTTATGTATTTGTCCTTGAAATGTATTGCGTCGTGTGATGACGTTGAGTCTTAATGGATGTGCCGCTTGAAAGAGTCGCGCTGAGAAGCCACCGTTGAGACCATCATATCTTAGTGGACAGTAAAAGTCGATGACGTCGAGTCTTGATGGATGTGCCACTTGAGAGAGTCACGCTGAGAAGTCACCGTTGATACCGTCATATCTTCGTAGAGAGTGAAGTGATGTTGCCGTCATTACTTCAAATGATGAATTCTTAGCGTAGATATGCTACAATGTTTCAATATATGTATTCTTTTAAAATATATATATATTACACATCCATTACTATAGACTTTGGTGGACCAATTTTATCCATTTCATTCGATAATATTTTTTTATTATTTTTATAAAACAACCTATCAAATTGGATAGAAGGTCGGTATTACTTTTTTCTATAAATTGACACAACTCAAGCAAACCACCAATAGCCAAAAACGGTATCATATATCATGTTATCAACTTCCTAATTTAAGTTACGAGCAGGTTCCACATATAACATGATACTTTTTCCCCTATTATCCTTTATATGTTTTCCATTTTTCAAAATTTTGAGTATTTAATGATTATCTTTGATAGATGGTTTCATACAAATACATATATTTGATTAAGGTAAAAATGGCCACATGGACACGGGTAGACAGCATTTGAGTTCTGCTTTTTTGTACTTCAAACTCAGTTGGTTTACCTCAGTTATTCGTTTCAAACTCGTTGTTCGTCTTGAATATCTGATTTTGTTTACTATAAAAAATCAAAAGTACTTCGGTGTCGGTGGAGTTTGTAAACTCAGGTTTTCAGTTAAGTAAAATAAATAGATTGAAATTGCAAGTTAAAAACGTAACAGTTCGGTACACTATACAAAGAACATGCTTTGCCTATTAAATCACATATTACCTGCGAAAATAAAACTGTTTAACTCAATATAAAGGTGAAGAAATTAAGTTGAAAATCCAACATCGTAAGTCATAACTCATCCATCTTTTTGATACATTCTAAATGCATTCCTCACCATACTTTTTTTACCATAAAAGAGTACAATAAGAAATGGTAAAAAAAATCATACATCCTCATCACATTTTTTTACTTGATTTTTTTATTATGTTACAAAAAGCCATCATATAATCAAAAATGAGATTTGAGCATGAGATTCTGACCAATCAAAACATGCAACTTGTATTGTGTCCGAACTTTCTAATGTTAATATTTAGCTTTTTAATGCATGGTTATATCTTAAAAATAACAAAATTTTTATTTTAAAAAAATTACCATTTAATTTAACTCTTTTAAATCTACAAATAGTCATCCATTTTGATGCATTTTTAACCATTTTGAATAATTTTATTAATTGATGAGTTTGAGGAGAAAATTATGATATTTTCTTTTTAATCATGGTGAGGATGTCTATGATCAAATTGATCATAAATTATAATTTGATGAGATTACATTGATTTAAAAAAAAATTATAAAAAAATCAAGTAATTGGAGGTAGAATGAAGGGATGTCAATGAAAGCATGCCAAATATGGTTTCATAAAATTTTCCAACAACGCATCCCACTTTATGGTACTTATGTAGCAAGCAACATTATGTGTTATAAAACAAAGGGATTCTGCCCCCAGTAACTGCACTGACCATCCAACAAGCTCAAGAGACGCGCTACCCTTCAACAAACTTGAATTTGATTTCGACAGGAGAATTTTAATTAATCACTGAAATTTAATAGCATTGTGGAGGTGTTTGGACTTAACTATTGCATTTTTACTACAAAAGAAAATGAGATTGATTAATCACTGAAATTTTAATTAATCACTGAAAATTAATATTGTTCTGAAAACTAAAAGAACTCTTGATGACTTTCATGTGCCAACATCAATAAGTGATGTGGGTTCAAGAATATTATTTGAAGGAAGCGGGCACATTCGTTAGTTCATTATTTTACTTGGATAGTTGATGGAAATGTCGCTTGCCGTCAATCTAGATTTACTGAATTTCAAATCGATTTTATTTTTATTGCTTTGGATTTTAGGTACGACTGATGCTTCGGATCCAAATAAGTTTGAGATTTTCGCTTCATGTATGGTTGGAGCTTTCGAATCAGATATAGTTAGGGTTTCGGTTATGATTTGGTTGGTGCTTCGGAGTTATAAGATGTGACAATTGAAGCAATCAGAGATGAAGAAAATATGAGATTGATTGCATTGGAAGTGAGGACTTGAGAGGTTTTGGATGTATGTGTTGCATGAGATTTTTGTAAGGAGTATGGATTAGTTTTTGAAGATAGATTGAACATCGTGTTGCGGAAATGAAGGCTATTAGAAAAGGATATGAAGATAGTATTCATTAACGAGAACATATTGTTCATCATTTAAAAGTTAAATTCGTCAAAAGTTAATATAATATGTATATAATAAGGTCTAGCAAATAAAAAAACTACGTAATATTCATCTAGTAACAAGTGATATTCGTCAATAAGCAGTTAATGTTCTCAATCAAAAGTTAATATTCATCAAGCAAAAGATAGTGTATATTAATTATCATCTAATATTTCTAAATCAGTAATTACTAATTAATGTTCTCAATCAAAAGATAGTGTCATTTTCTTTAAACTACCATTATCTTCAAAATTTTCTAAAAATCACCTATCTGCTACCTGCGTTATTCCAAAAGCCACCTAGTAACTATTTTTGTTAAACATGTGTATGGACGTGCCTAAAAAATTAAATTAAGAAGAATTTCGTTAAACCACCGTTAAGAATCGTCATTTTTCCTAAACCACCTTTATCTTCAAAAAATTTCCCAAAATCACCTTTACATTACCTATTTTTTCCCCAAAAGCCACATAGACAATATTCCCACTAAAGATACGTAATGAATGTAAAACACACGTCATTTCAATGTACTACAAGGATTCGGATCCGGTGCATCTACACCATTAGGTGCACCGAAACTTTTTTTCTATTTTCGGATGACTTCGGTTCAAAATCTGAATTCGACCTAAACTAGAGAATTATAGCTCTTTGAATCAGCTACAGTTTTCTAGTTTACGTCGAACTCAGATTCTGAGCCGAATGCATCCGAAAACAGGAGAGAAGTTCCGCTGGTGCTAGTGGCTCCATCAAATAACCAAATAAATCTTTTTTTGCTTAGAAAATTTGTTGGTAATACATAACTTGTCCGTTGAAAACGTTCTATATATCGTTAGAAAGCTGATTCAAAGAGCTATAAAGTCTTCATTTTGATACCTCAAAAATCAAGTAATTATTGTTATCTGTTGAAACTTGAGTTGCCTAATTCCTTTACTGGCTGTCAAATGCGAGAAGCTTTTTCAATACTCCATGATAATCGTGGGGATCTTCTACAACCTAACTCTTGATATCACTTGTTGGAAGTAAAAAATTTCGTATACGAAATAAAATAATTTCAACATCAACTATATTGGAAATCATTACTCTCAGAAAATACTCTTTTGTTTTAAGTCCACAAAAATCACCACAGGAAAATCACTCATGCACAAGAACACAAACTAAAAATAAAAAATAAGAAGCGGGAAACTCTTTAAGGACTACATTTTTGATAATTACGATGTCATTAAATTGTTTTTCTTTTTTTGATAGTCAACATTTCATTGATTTGTGGAAAAGCAGTACATCACCTACTACAGGATTCTAGAATCAAGTACATATTCAAAATATTAACGCTCAGGCCACAACCGAACCTCGACAAACTTACAATTGACAATGAAACCATGCCTCAGACAACGGCCCGAGAACACACTAGCAGCCAACCAAGCAATAAGAAAAACCAATAAATAATTTCTCATCAAAATGGGAATAAGGAAATTGTTTTTCAAACATTCAATTTTCAATAAACTAAAAGAAATCCTATTTTACATTTGACCACAAAATCAAACCCAACACATAATTATCTTAAAACAAGCAAATTCGCATACTGCCTACCAGTCGTTCAAAAGTAACATCCACGTGGCATTATCCCATTGGTCCAGCTATTCTCAGACGCCGAAAGTACTTTATCAACCCGTCCCAATCGACCCGTTTCAAACATATAACCCGACCCGAAAAACCCCGTATAAAACCTCGGTAACTCCGAAATTCCTACCTCCTGCCAGTTTCACGCGAATCGTTCGAGCCCTAAAAACACACACACAAAACATGTCGTCTCGAGCCTGTGGAAAGCATCGATCGTGATCGCCGGATATTATACGAGAGGAAGCGTGGGAGAGAAGAAAAGGGCTAGCGGAAAGAAGGCCAAGGAGTTTGACTTATGATGACATTGAGGAATT
>JAWWMW010112384.1:0-10193 GCA_035048345.1 Echeveria elegans
TTTTTAAAATTACGAAGGGTGTCTAATTGAAAACGGCAAAAACATGAAGATGTTTAAGTGTGAAAACAAAACGGAGGAGTGTCGTCTGGAAAAAGTGGTACAGATAGGGATCTTTTTCTATAATTGCCAAAAAAAAACAATAACATCGTCGATGATCACAAAACTAACCATCACTCATACTTTCACTAACTGCAAAAACATACAAAAAGTAAAACGTGATGAAGCTTATCTATATATATAAATGGCTACAATCTGCAACCACACATTACCCAACAAAATGTTTTCTTTGCTAAATGACTGATTTGGTCCCTAAAGTCCCGTCTGCCCGACCCATTCGAAACCCACCTACCCGACCCGTCTCTCCGACACCCTCACTCACCCTGCAAACCCTTACTCTCTCACTCTCGCGACCGCCACTCCCTCTCGCCGGTCTTTCTCTCTCGCCCTCTCCCGTCACACCCGCAGCCTACACACTGCAGAGAATCATCACTACCCAATGTTGCATCTCGCCGAACGCTTGCTTGAGTTCCACCTCTCTGATTCCTCATGCCTCAATCCCTCATCTCCCAAATTAACCATAGGAGAGCTTCGGACCTTCCAAAGTTTGAACCTCTCATCATAGTCCCCAAATGGGTACTCCCGAAAAAGCAATCTACACTCTCGGTCAAGTCCTAGATCGTTTTGGTTGTCGCCTTCATGCCAGCTATTACTTTCAAGAACAGCGTATGTTTCCCCCTAATCTCATTTTAAACTTCCCCGATTCAGGTCGTTTTTTTATCCAACTGTGTTGATTTTTGTATGAAACTGTTTTGGTGATGTATATATTTGTTGTATATGCTTACTGTTTTTTTTTTTTTTTTGAATCTGGAGATTTCTTTGGAGTAATGTGTTTAGATTATCCCCAGATTTGTTCTTTGAGTTGTTTTATTTGATTTATGATGTGGGTTCTCTATGTAATGCTGATTTGATTTTTGAATTGTTACTTTTTGGTGCTGATTGTCAGCTGGAAAAATTAGGGGTTTTGTTGGATTTTGGGGTTTTGTGGAAGAACGAGAAGCTTTCTGATGTGTTTAATGAATTCCAGATTTATACACATGTTTTAATTTGGTGTAGCTGTTAATTGGTGAAAGTGATGTTGAGGGATTGTTATTTGTAGTTTTTTGTGTTTAGTTTGATGCCTGCAAAGTCAGGAGCAGGAGATGAAGCGGCTGACCCGATTCGAGAAAATCTTAATATGCAGGTGGGTATGTGATTTGTTGTTGTAGTTCTTCAGTGATATATGTTAGTGTGAATGAATGAATAAGTAGCTTAGTTTGTGAGGGGTTTTTGCTTGATGTAGGTAATAAGAAAATGGAGGCTAATAGGAAAGGGACTGATGTGATTCTGCATGATGCGTAAGGGTGTTGAACTTTGACAGATTGTTGTAGGGTGACTTAAGAGTGCAAGACATTTTTCCTGATTGCTATTATTGAAAATGTACAATTTGGTTCTGTTAAGTTGGATATCACATGTATTTGATTTGAATCGAGTATGTCGATACAACAAACAATTTGTTCTTCTGTTATTAAGTTGGTTCTATTTTTATCCAGGCATCATGCTTTTAATCAACGATGGTGTGAAAAAATTGTACAGGTTTGTAATGTTTCATTTTGTTTAGTTTACATGGTTGCCACTGTTAGCCTTCTATATTTATCCAGGCCTCATGCTTTTAACCAATGACGTTGTGAAAATGTTGTACTCCATATTGTGAAGAACTAACCAATAAATGGGCAACTGCAGTGTTAGTGTTGAATAGGTGGGTTGCCTTAGATTCTGTTTAATGAAAATGGGCAACTGCAGTTTCCGGCCACTTGGTTTTGCTTTGGTTTGGACTGAAGCTATACTTGGTCTAAATGGTTTGGACTGAAGCTATACTTGAACATGGTAAAACTGCTCCGTTTGAAGAAAAATGTATTAGAAATTGGTTGAATTTTTTTACTCAATTGGTTGTGTATTTTTTATGGTCTTTGTTTTGATTCAAGAATATATCACAATGTTGGCAGAGTGGCTTTTTTGATGTGTGATTTTTGAGATGTTTGTGTACTTCTCGGTCAATGATCTAAAGTGGGAACAAGTGTCTTAATTGTTTTGAATTACTAAACTGAAACTAAACATCTACCTCTACTGCGTACATAAATGGTGCGGTCAGACTTCCAATATGGGTTCATTACTAAGTTCTGCTCATTTTATGTAATTTGAAAAGACGCAAAATTATGTTTACGTGTCGTTGTTTTGCTGTTCTTGGATGTTTTAAACTTTATCTGAACTGCTTTACACACTACATTGACGTTTTGCTGTCTGAAGTGTTATTGTTAAGATCTTCTTCACTGCTGTGACGTAATTCTGATACACTGTCGTACTGTAGCGTTGTTTTGAAAGTTGTGCTTAAAACTACGCACTGCTCAACTTGATTTGCTTTGTTGACAACATTTAACGCTGTTTGGGACTATTCCACTCGCTCTGAATTTGCACATCTAAAATGTTGTGTTGTTGTCCTAAAGTGTTGTTGTGGTTCTGCTCTGCGTTACATCACACTTTTTTTGAGTTGTTGTTTTAAACTTTACGTGTTTTGCATTGCATTATGATTTGTTGGTGTTCTATTTCAACTTCAAACGTTCTGAGTTGTGCTACTCATTTTGTTTTGATGTCCTGCTGTGTTGGTTCACTGCTTTTCTATTTTTCTGCTCGCATTCTGTGCAGTTACTTACCGTATTCGCTTATGTGCATGTACCCTTACTGACTTCGATTGTCGTCCCTTGATTGTCAGGGAAGTCTATCAAGAATGCTTCATTTACTTACAAGTCGAAGTCTGTGGAAGTAGCTTCATTTATAATTAATGAAGTCTTGTTGTAATGTACAATAACTTTTTTCAGTTTCTAAATGGTTGTAACTTATTCTGAACTATTTTTTGTAATGCTCATTTTCTGGGCAAATGTATTCGCGTTGTTCAATCAGGAGTGTCGTTATTCTGCCTTGCTCAATTCATTTTCTTTGACAGATGTGCGAAATTGACAAACTTTGTGCTGCTAGATGTAATTGTTAGTACCAAACATATCTTTCATCGCAGCTTCCCGTCGGACCGACGGATTTTTGGTAAAGCCCATTTTTTTGGAAAATGTATTCGCGTTGATCTGTCAGGTCTGTCGTTGAGCTGTATCTGTGTTCAATTCATTTTCTTTAACAGAGTACTTTGTGTTGTTTGAAGTAACTGTCAGTACTAAAAATATCTATTTGGCATCATCCCGTCGGACCGACGGGTTTTGCACTAGTTTATTTGATAATAATGAGAAAGTTTAAAAGGACATTTGATAGAACCGTAGGGTGGCAAGGACAATGATATGCCTAACTAGTAAAGTTGTTTTCATATTGATAAATGTTTAGGGATTCAGGAAGTTTTATAGGCGGTAAAATGTGATCTTAATCATTGATTTATAATAAATTAAGGGATAAATTTAAATGTAAATAACCACCCGGTTGAACCGCCCATATTTTCTTGCAATTCCTACAGTCAATTTTAATTAAATCTCATTTAAAAAATATACCGTCTTCATCTTCTTTGCTAACAAAGTTTGTAGTGGTAATTCACCGAGCGACAGGAACATCAACCTCTGCAACGTTAAGGAAACACGAAACTCCCACCATCAATTCAAACAAACTCTATTTATGAATCTCGAAATCCTAATTTAAGTTTTAATAACTGATGATATGCAAGTGCGAATTAATTTTTTTTAAACCTCCTTATGTTTTCAAGACTGAAAAACTTTAGAATTAACGGAGCTGCGTTCATTGCGACTTGAACTCGAACCCCTTATCAACAAGACGAGTGGGCGCTAGTCTTGGACAAAGAGGTCACCACGGTATTTGTTACCTTCGAATTGATCCTCACGCCGGTCTCTCAAACAGGTATCCATATTTGAAAGGTGCAACATAATCCGCTGTGTCAAACTACATTCTTTAATTTTGTTGTATTTTGAATTTCTCTCTCGCAGCGACAACTTTACATGGGCAAAATGAGCACATCGTGTATTTACTTCTTGGAACATCGAGGTTTGAAAAGAAAAAAAAATCTACTAAAAGTGAAAAAAAATTAAAATCCAAGCTTATTTTTGATAAAAAAAACTTTTTAAAAAAATTCAAATGTCAAATGTGACAAACATAACCTTTTTAAAAAAGAAAAGGAAGGAACTTTTATAGAAAATGTAGATTGGGCTGGGCCTGGTAAAAGCGGATCAATAACAACTGTTGCTGGGTTGGGAAGAAGGCCAAGAGGCAAAGAATGGAAGAGTGTGTTGATTTGTTACCTTTTTTTCTATTTTTGAAATATATTACTTTTCTGAATTTCCATTTATTTATTTATATTTATTTATTTATTTATTAAAACCCCTATTTTCTCTTCTTTTTCTTCCTCAAAATTTCAAAATTCTGACAACACCAGATTGCGTCGTTGCTTGGCTTTGTTTGTGTTACACTGCCCGGCGCTACTCAGTCGATTTTTCAGACACACACAACTCAGTCATTCAGTCATATCATCCGTCTTCCTTGGTTCCATTTCGCTTTCTCGGCGGTAACTATGTTAGGAGTTTTCTATGTGTTGATTCCTTAGTTGGGGATTGAAATGCTATATCTTTTCGTGTAGATTGGAGTTGCTGCTGCTACCTCTGTTTATCTTTAATTTTAGAATTTTATTTTCCTGAATTTGGGAATTTCAAAATGTTGAAGAGCTGATCTGCTGGAAATGTCATGAATTGGCTGGGGTTTAACTTTATTTATTTAGTATTTCCTTCGTTGCCCTCAGGTGTTCCTGCTCTAGTTAGGCATTGTTTTTCTGCTGAGCGAGTTTAGCAATGTCTTTACTGAGTAGATTTTTCTACAAATGACCACCGGATGAGTTGCTTGAGTTTGTTGAAAAAGTATATGGTAAACTGCCTTATTGTATAATTGTTTTTTTTCCTTCTCTTGGATGAGTCTGTGCATTGTTTTATTTTAAAATGGCTGGGTGTGTTTTTTTAACTGCTGTTGATGTTGGCAGTGTTTGACTCCTGCTTTTCTACTGAAGTGCTTCCTGATGATATGTACCACATTTATTTGCATGAAATCATCAACGAGTTAAATGAGGAGTTTCCGGAGTCTTCCTTTCTGGCCTTTAGTTTCCGTGAAGGAGATAAACGTAGTCATTTTGCACAATTCATGTGTGAATATGATGTGATTGTCATTGACTATCCAAGGCAATATGAAGGTTGCCCGCTCCTTCCTATGTCATTAATTCAACATTTCCTCAGGCTCTGCGATAGCTGGCTTTCGCGAGGAAATCAGCAAAATATTGTTTTATTTCATTGTGAGCGAGGTGGTTGGCCCCTATTGGCGTTTGTATTATCCAGTTTCTTGATTTTCAGAAGATTGCATAGTGGAGAAAAGAAGACTCTTGAGATTGTCCATAGGGAAGCTCCTAAAGGTCTTTTGCAGCTTTTATCACCATTAAATCCTTTACCATCCCAGCATCGTTATTTACAGTATGTGGCCTGACGAAATATATCGCCGGAATGGCCTCCACCAGAGCGTTCCCTGTCACTAGATTGTGTCATTCTTAGGTCTATTCAGTGCTTTGATTCCCAAAACGGATGCCGACCATTTATTCGAATATTTGGTTGGAATCTTCTCAGTAAAGATGGGCTAGATACCAAAATGCCTGACAGAGACCCAAACCATCATCCTTCTATGGGTGAGCAGCTTGATGATACAATGGTTCCAATACCTGACAGAATCGTACTTGAAGGTTTGCCTACTCAAAAAGGTACTATTGGTCATACATCAAATTCTAATGGTGAGCAGGTTAACCTATCATTAGTTTATCCATCACAACTTGTGGTACCGCTTGTTTGCCCACCACTACCACCACCTCTACCTTTCAGTCCTCATTCTCCATCCCCAACACAAGAATCAGCTGGTACTGATCTAAAAACATATGATGGTATCTCCACCAACTCTCCCGCCACCTCCTCCATTGCCTTCAAACAAAAGCGCTTTCGCTATACATACAACACCAAACTTTCAACCTCCTCTGTCACCATCACCATCTTTGCCTCCTTCTCCTCCGCATGTTTCTACAAGTCTTTCGTCTACTGTTAAACCCCGACTCCACCCCCGCTTCCACCATCATCTACTGGTACTCCGCTGAATACGCCACCACCTCCACCGCGTCTACCACCATCACAACCCAAAGCAAACAATGAACCACCCTTGCCCCCCATCTCCACCACCTCCTGTTCGTCAAATTTCTTGCAGCAAAAATATGCCTCCTAATCTGCCGCCACCACCTCCACCTCCAGCCATTCATCAGAAAAGTTCTAATCATCCACCAGAGCATGCTCCACGACCCCCATCCACCCCCACCAGCTCTGAAATTTTCTATTGCACCTTCTCCGCCCCCTCAAGCACCAAAACCGCCTAATGCACCACCTCCACCCCCACCGGCACCAAAACTTCCAAATGCACCTCCTCCACCGCAAGCGCCAAGACCTACAAATGCCCCTTCACCTCCTGGAAAATCTCCTGTTCCTCCACCACCTCCTGGTTCTAAAGGCTCAAATGGGGCACCACCTCCACCGCCATCTATCGGAAGGGGAAAAGCTTCTGTTCCTGGAACTCCGGGAAAGAGTCGAGCTGGGAGCACCACAAATGCTCCCAAAAAATCCTCACTTAAGCCACTGCATTTGAATAAGGTTACTCGAGCTATGCAAGGAAGCTTGTGGGATGATGTGCAGCAGCAGGAAAGTCTTTCCAGGTATCAGCATGTTGTTGATCTTTGGGTTCGTGAATAGCTTTCAATGGATATTTTTCATGATCGATTTTTTTTCAATGTCTCGGCGTTTGCTTTCATTTGATGTTGCTTTTTTTGAGATTCATGCATCGCCAGAATTTATTACATGGATGATGTGATGCTTCATTATATTTCCGTGAATGACTGAACTGGCAAAATATTTCAGGGCACCTGAAATAGACATATCTGAGCTAGATAGTTTATTCTCAGCTGCTTCCATTTCTGATGGCGCTGGCGCAATGAAAGTTGGGCGTCGTGGTTCTAGTTTCAGCAAGCCAGCAAAAACGCAGCTTGTAAGTGTTATTCCAAAATCGGTTTATTGTGCAGGATGAAGCTCTCAGCGAAAAGTTTATTTTGTATCAATAATACATTTTCCTAGTCCAGTTTGCACCCCAAAAAATATTTAATTTTTATAGAAAGTTATATATACGGTTCCTCCCTCTTTCAAGCCAACTGTTTTCGTTTTTCTTAATTAGTGCTTCTTATCTCAGATTGACTTGCGTAGGGCATATAATTGTGAAATAATGCTCACAAAGATCAAAATTCCACTTCCTGATGTGATTGTAAGATCTTTTTCTCTTGATTTGTTTTCTCGTGAATATTGTTATTATGTGAGTAATCTACAGATGTTAATGTATCTGCTATAATAAGATGTGTTTGGTGGATTAAACTATCTCATTTCCAGTTCCATTTATGTTTGTATCATCGCATACAGTTACTTTTTTGCCAGTAAACATACTGATCCTCATAGCATAATCTTTATTCTCATTATCGCACACTTCTGAATATTGACTATATATAGTAAATTTAGTTCAATACACCTTTCTAGTATCGTTCAGAAATCTTAAACGCACGAAACATTTCATCTGCTTCGAGAGTAAACACACATCATCATTACTGCTTTATCGTTCTTGCAGAACGCAATTCTTGCATTGGATTCCTCAGTCTTGGACATTGATCAGGTGGAGAACCTTATTAAGTTCTGTCCGACCAAAGAAGAGATGGAGTTGTTAAAGGTATATCCGGTGGTTTGTTTGTCTGTCTTATTATATTTTGTTTGGGCCTGGATCTTGCCGGACTGTCGAAATATGACATGACACTTGCGTTTCCTCAGAAGGAGCAATATCTCTATAGATGTTTTCTATTATGCATCCAGTCATTATCCGCACTCCATCTTATGGATCTTTCCGTACATTTTTTTTTTGGTTCTTTAGCTATAGAATACGCACATTATAATGCAGTAACACTGTTTTGTTTTTCCTTTTTTTATATTTTGTAAATTCAGGGACACGCTGGAGACAAGGAAATGTTGGGAAAATGTGAACAGGTAATTTCAGGTCATTGGTTTTCACTTTGTTGACTCCATCCAAAAATTCTGATTCACTTTGCAATTGTCCCAGTTTTTTCTTGAGCTGATGAAAGTACCCCGAGTAGAATCCAAGCTGCGTGTCTTTAGGTTCAAGATACAGTTTACTTCCCAGGTACGTTGATCGATTGTTTTGTTTGGAACTGAATCTTTCTTATTACGTCATTCGATTGGTCCATCAGGCTCTTCTAGTTTTGTATTTGGCAGGTTGAGGATTTGAAAAGGAACCTTAATACAATCAGGGATGCTTCTATGGAGGTATGCATAAACTGAAGGTATTTATTTTATGATATAAGACCATAAGTGCACTCTATGCTACTTGTTGAATATGCAGGTAAAAGAATCAGCTAAGTTGCGTCAGATAATGCAGACAATTACTACTTTCGGAAATGCATTAAATCAGGGAACTGCTAGAGGTTCATGTCTTACTTGGATATTAATTTCATTTAGTTATATGTCAAGTTTCCAAAATAGCTTTGATCGACTATTGTATTGCTTACACATTATTCCCTTTAATGATGCAGGTTCTGCAGTAGGTTTCAAATTGGATAGTCCATTGAAATTATCGTGCACGAAACAATAAAATGACTTTAATGCACTACTTGTGCAAGGTAGATACTTTTAGTTATTGCATAACTTCTGTATAGTAAGCGCTCAAAATGCGGGTTTTTGCTGTCAATCGAAAATTGTGTGGCCCTTGGGGTGTGTTTCCATTTATTAGGTTTCCGTTTCATATGCTGATATGATCATTATTTTATCCCCTTTCTCTTAGATTCTTGCAGAGAAATTGCCAGACGTGTTGGATTTCGATAAGGAACTTGCTCATTTGGAAGCTGCATCTAAGGTTAGTTCCAAACTACCCCAAGCAATGGAGTATAATAATGCAACTGCTGTATCTATCACCTGTCTTTGTTGGATATAATTTCTTATTTCGCTTTGACTAACGAACAGATCCAACTCAAGTCTTTGGCTGAAGAGATGCAAGCAGTAACAAAAGGTCTTGTAAAAGTTGACGAAGAACTAATTGCTTCACAAGATGATGGAGCTATCTCTGAGGGCTTCGAAAAGATAGACGCGTCTCATATTGTATACGAAAAAGTTACCCATACATAGATTGTTGCTAAGTCTGAAATTTATTGGATATTTTTTAATCAGGTTTTGCAAGATTTTTTGAATACTGCTGAAACTGAAGTGAGATCGCTGACCTCACTATACGCTGATGTGGTTAGTTTTTTATTTTAAATTATTTGTACTCTGTAATCATAACCGAATATAATTGTTAATGTTTCAAGTCCTACAGTTTTGAAGTTCATAATTTTTGTAGGGGAGAAATGCCGATTCTTTGTCACAGTACTTTGGTGAAGATCCAGCCCGTTGCCCCTTCGAGCAGGGTATGTACCTGTTTTTAATTTGTGTGTGATGAAGGCTGAAGAGCTTATGCTTATTCGCTTTGTTTGTAAAATTAAAACTGCTTTTTTTCTTTCTTTTCAGTTGTGCAAATTCTTAATGTGTTTGTCAAGACATTCAACAAATCTCGTGAAGAGAATGAACGGCTAGCCGAGGCTGAGAAAAAACATATAGAAAAAGAGGCCTTGAAAGATGCAAAATCTTCAGCCAAACAAGATAACGTTGATGAAAGGTCACAAGCCAATCTTCACAGCCGTAAAAGCTTACTACATAATCCCACAGTGATACATCTATAGGATATTGTCTGCTGCACAATAGCCCACAACACTCAAGTTTAATTATCAAAGGAGATTCCTTATCCATCAGCAGTTAAAGAGGACATACTCTTACTCTCAACAGCACAGATTTTTACATAAGGAGGTCAGTCTTAGAATTTCAATTAGGAAAGCGTTTTTGAAGTAAATATATATGGCCAGTGCCCAGTACTAAATCACACAGGTTATCCGACTACCCTCTGTAAATAGTTCCCCTATGTTGAACCCTTGAGCATTTTATGAAAATGTT
>JAWWMW010112405.1:0-10192 GCA_035048345.1 Echeveria elegans
TCAAGCTCAGATTCAGGACAATCAGATTTTGATAGTTCTAAATGCCCTCCTAAGGGAACATTAGCAGGTTTAGCATTCTTCATTTCAAACTTACTAAGAATTTTGTCAAAGTAATCAACCTGAGACAATTTAATTTCATTCTTAGTTCTATCTCTGATTATTTTTACTCCCAAAATTTTCTGAGCTTTACCTAAATCTTTCATGTCAAAATGTCTCCTTAAATCATCTTTCAGCTTCATGACAACTTCAATAGACTTAGAAATTATTAGAATATCATCAACATACAGCAACACAAACAATGGAATTTGGGGCTTAAATGTCTTCAAATACAAACAGGTATCAAAAGTACTTCTAGAAAAACCCAGATTCACCATACAAGCATGAAACTTTTTATTCCACTGTCTAGGTGACTGTTTCAGTCCATATATTGATTTCTTAAGTAAGCACACATGATCAGGGTGATTTCTATCAACAAAACCAGTAGGTTGATCCATGTAAATAGTTTCTAACAAATCACCGTGTAAAAATGCTGTTTTAACATCCATTTGTTCAAGTTCCCAATTGTTAATTGCTGTCATAGCTAGCAACAACCTCATAGTCTTATACTTCATAACAGGGGCAAAAATCTCATTATAATCAACACCTTCTTTCTGAGTAAAACCCTTAGCCACTAACCTAGCCTTGAACCTAGGTTTCTCATCCTCTGAACTAGACTCTTTTACCTTAAACACCCATTTACATGCTACAGTTTTAACATTTGGAGGTTTTGGTACTAATTTCCAAGTTTGATTCTCATACATGCTTTCTATTTCCTCAGCCATAGCAAGTTTCCAGTCAGTTTTAAATGTGCTGTTAACAGCTTCATTGTAGGTTAGAGGAGTATCATATTTTACAAAATCAGAAGCGATCAAGGCATACTCAATCAAACTCTTAGAGCAGTTCTCTTCTACTAAATTAGTATACTTAGGATTATTTTTTCTAACTCTAGGTTCTCTATCTCTAGTTAACTGATAATTGGTTAAGCTAGATCCAGCTAGGCCAGTAGGAACATACACTGGGTTATCGATCATTCGTTCAGTAAGAACAGGATTATCATGAACATGACCAGCATTTTCATCTGACTCACTAGCATTCTCAGGGATATTATAGTGATTATCAAACAAACCATCATTGCCAGTAACATTTTCAGAGCCATTAAAATTAGGAACAGGAGCTGAGTTAGAGGAACTTATTCTGTTGTCCTCCTGACTTCGCAGATTACTGGTACTAATTTGACCAGCTTCTCCGGGCTGTCCTTCATTTTGCTGATCATAATCACACGGAGGTGCTATTCCTGAAACATGATGATCAGACCCAAAAGAGCCTGTCTTCTCAAGTGCAGGGTCAGTTCTTTCCTTAAAATAGAATACATTCTCATTAAAAGTAACAGACCTAGCAACAATCACCCTGTATCCACCAGGTTGAATAACAAGTAATTTATAGCCTTTAGAACCCTGAGGATATCCTATGAAAACACATTTCAAAGCTCTAGGATTTAATTTTCCTTGATTGACATGGGCATAGGCTAAACAACCAAAAGGTTTTAAATGGGACAAAGAGGGTTTCTTTCCTGACCACAGTTCTTGTGGTATTTTAAACTCAATAGCAGAGGAAGGAGTTCTATTTATCAGGTAGGACGCTGTCAAGACAGCTTCTCCCCACATGGAGCTTTTCATTCCAGCACTGAACAGCAGGCATCTTGCTTTATCAAGCAGGGTCCTGTTCATTCTTTCTGCAATTCCATTTTGTTGGGGAGTGTAGGGAACAGTTAAGTGCCTCTTTATGCCATTTTCAGTGCAATAGTCATTAAACTGTTGATTACAGAATTCAAGACCATTGTCAGTTCTAAGACACTTAACTTTGTACTTAGTCTGAGTTTCTACCAAAGTTTTCCAGTTTTTAAACTCTTGAAAAGCATCACTTTTATTTTTCAGTAAGAAAATCCAAACTTTCCTAGAGAAGTGATCCACAATAGAGAGGAAATAATTCCTCCCGCCTATGGTAGAAATTTGAGCAGGACCCCATAGATCAGAATGTACATACTCTAAGGGACTCCTAACACTAAACTCAGATTTAGTAAAAGAGTGGGCAGATTTCTTTCCTAAGATGCAAGTCTCACAAAAATCAAGATGAGTAGGCTTAAAATTAATCAGACCATTTTTAAACAAATGCGTCATGCCATTGTTACCTATATGACCCATTCTAGTATGCCACTTCAAGGTTTCAGCCATCTCCTTATCAGATTTTTCAGTAGAATTAATTTCAGGACTACACTCTAGGTAATATAACCCACCAGAATTAACAGCCCTCATAACAACTAATCCATTCCTAGAGACTTCTCTTATTCCCTGAGAAGTATTAATTTGGCAACCTAAGTCATCAAGAGCAGACTCAGAAATTAAATTTCTTCTCAGTTTTGGCACCCATCTTACATTTTGCAAAATTCTAGTAACACCATCATGTAATTTCAGTGGTACTTTGCCTATACCTTTAATTTGCAGAACGTTACTGTTCCCTAACTTAACCTCACCTTCATCACATAGTTTCAATTCAGAAAATAATGATCTAAAAGGTGTAGCATGAATTGTGCACCCAGAATCTAAAATCCAAGCATTCTTGTCATTTACAGATGACACAACCAACAATTCAGCATTATATTTTGGTTTTCCTTCAAAATAATTTGTATGTTCTCCTTCTTTACCATTACCCTTCTTATCCTTTTCTAAATTCTTTTTCTTATAGCAATAATCAACAGTGTGTCCCTTTTTCTTGCAAAAAGTACACTTTCTAACAGGTTTATCCTGCTGGGTTTCAGCAGGCTTTTCCGATGGGGCTTTAGGAGGCTTCTTGCCTTTCCCTTTCTTATTCTTAACAAAATTAACTTCAGTTTTAGACTCAGGCAAAAGAGTAGAGTTTTTATCCTTGAAGATTTTCAATTCATTGTTTTTCTGTTTAACCAGTTCAATGATTTTCTTGAAGGTTATATCATCTCTAGCATAAGAAATAACATCCTTAACTATTCCAAATTCCTTAGGCAAAGAATTCAAGATAATAACAGCCTGATGAGCCTCCTTAATAGGTTCCTCACACCTAACTAATTCCTGAGTTAATCTAAGAAAAGAATTCAAGTTTTCTTGCAGAGTATAAGCAGTGTTCATTTTAAAATTGAACAAACTACACAACAGGGAAATCCTATTAG
Source organism: Echeveria elegans (assembly GCA_035048345.1). Classification (NCBI taxonomy): domain Eukaryota; kingdom Viridiplantae; phylum Streptophyta; class Magnoliopsida; order Saxifragales; family Crassulaceae; genus Echeveria; species Echeveria elegans. The sequence continues at coordinate 3,239 of JAWWMW010112405.1, forward strand.
GCAGAGAAGTTGACAAGAAACTTTCAGCAAGAGCAGACCATAATTCCTTAGGATCAGTATTTTTCATAAATTGCCTAGCAACATCATCAGATAGCCTAAACATAATCTGAGCGTAAGCAAGTTCTCTTACCTCCTTTTTCTTGTCATCAGTTGTGGTGGCTTCCCACTCATCAGTGATGGCCCTCCACAGCTTCTCCATCTGCAAGATTCCTTGCATCCTCAGCCTCCACATGGTGAAGTCACCATTCCCATCAAAAGGAGCCAATTTAAGTGTTTCTGCCATTTTTCACAACAAGAGCAGAACAAGTAACAATTGAGAGATTAAACCAACAGTTTCACACTAAGTGCTAAAGCAAAACACAAAGTGGATCTCAAGAATTTCAAGAAAGCCTAGTTTCTATCAATTCTAACACCAAGATTTAGATGAATCCGGCTCTGTCTGTTAAGATTCTACGATTGATTCAATAATCTGAAACCTAAATAACCTTGAAATTCCAATTTTAGAATTAGGTCAAATTTTGCGGAAAAGGTGAATTCAAATTATAAGCAAATCTAACGTTTCTTGAATGCAAGAAAGTAAACGACAACTCAGTTTTACGAGGAAACCGGCGAATCGCCGGAGGAAAACCTCGGAGCTTCTCTCGGGAGCTCACCCAAAGAATTCACTATAAACTCAAACGTTTTACACCAAGATACAAGGGGCAAACAATCAGAACTGCTATAGACAACTTTCTAACACAAAAATAGTAGTCTAAGAAGCGAAAAACTCCCTGAGGCGACTGAACAGTCGCCGAGAACAGTCGTCGTCTCTGAACGAATCAGACTTGAGCAAGGCTATCACTAGTCGCCGCTCACAACACCGGTTTCAACCAATCGTGGCACCACCACGTTGAACAAGCACCAGCGAGTCTTTCACAATCGCCAATTTCGCCAGGAAGAGCAAGAATCGCAGAATCGCAGCTCGAGGTCGGAATGAGAGTTATGAACCCTAAACCCCAAAACGATTTTCCTTATATCCCAGCAGAACGACAGCGTTTCTGGTTTAAAAAACGGAACACAGCCCGCCTAACAAAACGACGCCGCTCATAGCCAAGACGACGCTGCTTTGCTCGGAAAAACAAATCCTTTAAAACGCGCCCAGCCAAAACGCAGATCTTCACTCCAAAACTGCGTCGTTACACTCTGCTCTTTTACAAAAGATGAAGCTGGAAATAACTCAGTTCCAAAACCTGCAAAACCTTTTGTAATAAAAGCAAACCAAAATCTAATCTCCTGCGCCTCAACCCAGCATTTAACCAAGGCTACAAAGGCAGGATTACTAATACTCACAATCTGTAAATGAACTGCTGGTCATAATTTATCAGATATATCATGTGGCATGCCATCTTTTGTTAATGTTGGTGAGCGAAAGATCTTTTCAGCATACTTCTGTGGCATTTGCCGCCGCTTTCCATCTTGTCGGATCAATGTGTATTTGTAAATAGCTGACTAAATTATTTTGCTTTATGGCAGGTATAGATTATATAGAACATGAAGAGTGTTGCAGAATCTAATTTTCTGAAGCATGGTAGCTGAACATTTCCGCATAGTTGCTTATTCCGTTCATATCAGTAATTGAGACTGAGAAAATATTGTCATACTTGATGCTGCTGGAATAAGAAACACCTCTTGCCGTTGTCCAAAGGAGGTGATGCATCTTCGTGGTTGATGCTTTGTCAGTATTAAAATGTAAAAAGACTGAAAAAGTAGGGATTTAGTTTATGGAGTAGCAGGGGAAGATAAATGATTGGAAAGACTTGCTTTACTGCCAATAGGAATTGCTTCTAGGGATATCAAAGGAACTTCCAGGGATCTATGTATAGCACATTATAAATTAACTCAGCTGCATCTGTTATCCTTGCCGTGCCTGGATTTCTTCGATAAACTATGGACTTGGACATGAGTTAAGGGATCCTGTTTCCGCGGATCGTTGTGTGGGCTTTTGAGGTTGATATCGTATAACAGTCGGTAACTAGGTGAGAATGGAGGTATTTGGCGAAACAACCCCTTTTACATTTTATGATTTCCTATTGTTAGAGAATGCCCGCTCAAGTAATACTAGTTTTTGCTCCATCATTTTAATAGCCTGCATGAAATATATCAAGTTGGATGCACAAAATTGGCTTCAGGGGAAATCAATTCAATTGGTCAAGTTCAGTCCTTTTTCACAATCCATTGCTTCCTTCTTCATTGACCATGCCAATAAATTCATCACCCCATTTATGTCAGCATCAGGTCTGGAGCACATCAGGTTGTTGATATATCAACTCAAAGTCTCCACGCATAGAGCAGAGCACATTTGATCAGTTTTTCTGTATAATCCAACTACTAGACAAACTAGGGTATTGCCTATAAGCTCTTGCTACTCCCCTATGCTTATCATTTTGGAAAATTGTATTATGAAGATGGAAACCTTGTTACTTTGGGTTTAGTTAGCCCGGTTGGAGTCAAAACTCGTCTTTGCCTTGTGTTGTATATACAGTGAAGGTCTTGGAAGTTGACACCAAACCAAACGACCATTTCAATATTCATGCGTGTTAAAATGACCAACTTGTCTACCATCACAAAGATAAAGTCAATAGCATCCAAATATGCCACTTGGAATTTCTTGTAGGGCACATTCACTATTTGACTAAAGTCCTTCTAGAACTCGAGAACTTTCGTTCTAAGAATGAGGTGCATCGTCGGGCAGGAAAACTAATGAAAACACTCCACGTGTCATATGACTCTAGTCTAACGAATTATCGCTCAACTTCCAAAACCAACGTATTCATATTAGATTCTTAGTCCAACAGACAAAAGTCAAAACACGCGCATCCATGCTCCACGCGCAACTTTATGTGTCAAAGTGCAACGTATTGACATCTTTGAATGTTCAACTAACACGGTTATGAATTATTTATGATATGATGATGATGACTAATGCTTTATTTAATCAAAATTCTAACCAAACTTCATTATAAATAAACCCACATAATTAAGCAAGCACCACAAGACACCATTGCCGGCGCCGGCGACCATAAAACATCTCATCAGATTCACAAACAATATCAACACCAAATTATCTCTTTCCAAGCCATGAATAAATTTTCAGTTTTAGCTTTCTTCTTGCTAGCTTTTATAAGTTTCATCGGAACGCAGCCGCGGTCAGCCTCAGCCTTTCCGGTTCCTCATTTCTTCCCAAACTTCACGTCCATCCCACCAACGCTCCTTCCCAACATCACAAACACCACATGGAACGCCTTCAAGCAGTTCGCCGGTGGCAAGCCGGGTCAAACCTTCAACGGCCTATCCAATCTCAAAAAGTACTTCAACAACTTTGGCTACTTGAACGCCAACTCAACCACGAACTCTTTCAACTTCACGGATGACTTCGATGACATATTTGAAGAAGCCTTGAGAACTTATCAAAGGAACTTCAATCTCAACATCACGGGGGAGCTCGACGAGCCAACGTTAAACAAAATAGTCCAGCCTAGATGTGGGAACGCTGACTTCATCAACGGCATAAGCTCAATGAGTAACAAAAGGGTATCAACAACCTCATCAGGCTCAAGTGGAGCAATTCACACCACTGCTCACTACTCATTTTTTCAAAACATGCCACGTTGGCCCGCCAACCGGCGTGACTTAACCTATGCCTTCTTGGCGTCTAACAACCTAACTGACGCAGCCAAAAGTGTTTTCACTAGAGCTTTCAGCCGATGGGCTGAGGTTATTCCCATGACATTTGCTCTAACCCAAAACTACCAACAAGCTGATATCAAAATAGGGTTTTACAGCGGAGACCACGGCGACGGCGAGCCGTTCGACGGGGTGTTAGGAACTCTAGCTCATGCATTTTCTCCAACAAGCGGAATGTTTCATTTAGATGGAGATGAGTACTGGGTTGTGGAGGGTGACATAAGCACGTCGGCCGTGTCGTCAGCTGTGGATTTGGAGTCAGTGGCTGTGCATGAAATAGGACATTTGCTAGGGTTAGGGCATAGCTCTGTGGAGGAAGCGATCATGTATCCGACAATCTCGTCCGGTACGAGGAAAGTTGTCCTGGCGAGCGATGACGTGGAGGGTGTTCAGGTCTTGTATGGAGCTAACCCTAACTTCAATGGAACGATAACGTCGGTTGATGAGAATCGGGAGACGTCAAGGAGCCAGGGGTTTGGTCCGAGGTTGGGCTTAACGGTTTTATTGGGCTTGCTATTGGGCTTGTTCTATTAAATCAGGTCATTATTTTGTGTAGATATTGGGTTGAAATTACACGTATCGTAGTATTTAATGAGATACGTCAGGGATGGAATTTGGAGGTACATTTTATTGCAGAGATTTATTTTGTGAATAAAATTATTCATCATATGAATGTATTGGATTTTTGATTTTAAATTATTTCAAATAATCCCTAAGTTAAGGTGTACAGTATTTCAAAAGTAATTACAAATGGTAAGGGTGGTTATTGGTAATTAACTTTTTTTTTTACTAAACATGTATAAGCTACCTATTAAATCCACACAGAGACAGAGTCTGTCAGTTCCAGAGTTGCATTTTGGAAATGGTGATCAGTTGTGTTGCAAGGGTATTTGTCGAAACATTTTATTAACATCAAGTTTTCATTTTCTACCTATTTATTTATGGTGCCGATGCAGTCTTTGAGTCACGATGGTTAGAAAGTTGTAACAAAATTTTAATTTCATTTTACATTTTTTTTCAACAAAACACACATGTTCATTTTTACTTAATTTTTTTTTCTTTTTTTTTTCCAATTGCCTCAATATTCTTGTCAACTATGCCCTACTTCTTCAACGTCCACGGGTTTGTTGCATAACCCTGATCCCTTGGCACGACGTACCCCCATTTTAAGCCATATCATTATCCACATATTTTAAAATTTTAAAAAAAAATGGAACAAATGATCAACGATGTGCTTGCAAAAGGTATCATCAAAGTAGTGATAGTCCATTTTGTTGAGGATGCGGCTCCAAACTCAGTTCGGAATTTACCTTCATCATGCTCGCATCAATTTCATCATCAAACAGTACAATCGCTCACCTCTTCTCGATGAACCGGATCTGCAAATTGACATAAATCTGATTTAAGGCCTTACGGTAAATATTTTGATAGTTTCTGAACCTATTTAGAATATTTACTTATTACGAAAGGCTATATTTTTTTATATAACGAGAACAATCTCGTACAAGGAAATATAAGAAAATATTCTCATGTCACCCACTGTTTTGTTTAAACCCTAGTTACTTGGAGCGACGACACGTGTCACGGTATCAGAAGCGATCCATTCCTGTCTAACATATCCATCATTTTCAAAACTTAACATTATTATTATTTTTAAAACTCCAATCTTTACCTTTTTGAGATTTCTCAAGAAGAAAACAAAATAACTAATAGTTAGGCTTAGGCTACTAGAACTTAGGCGCACGGGGAACCACTGTAAGTCACCTCACTCATTTCAAAAATCCGTTGAATGATCCACTCTTATATCATACGTATTGTGAAAAGCAACATCCCTCTTCTTACACAACATCTTGTGGAGGAATCTAACTTTGTGATCTGGAAGAAAGCAATTGAATCACGTGGTTGAGTCTAGAGATGGCAATTGGATCTGTCGCTCTGCCGATCCGTTCCGTCCCGCCCTGTAAGTCAAACGGGGCAAAGCGGGGCAAAATTTTTTTGACCCGTCCCGATCCACGATGGGTCCGCCCCACCCGCCCCGTCCCGGGATTAATACTAATTAATCCTAATTAGTCCTAATTAATCCCTAATTAATTCATAATTAATTCTAATAAATCTTAATTAATCCTAATTAACCTTAAATAACCCTAATTAACCTTAATTAATTATGAGTCGGGGCGGATTTGCCTTAATTAGGTGTGGGGCGGGGCGGGGCGCGGGTCCAACACGGGCGGGACGGGGCAGGGCAATTTTGCCCCGCGGCAGGGCAATTTTGCCCCGCGGCAGGGCGGAGCGGGGCAAAACATTTTCGACCCGCGGCGGAAAGGTCCAATTTCCCTCCGACCCGCCCCGTTGACATCCCTTTGAGTCACCTCATACTTGTGTTGACTGACTTAATAAGGTAACTTTGAAACAAAATGACACGGATACTTGATAATCCGGCTCAACTCCTTCAAAACTTAGTTCGAAGAGATATCAAATGAACCTCGATGGAAAATACATTACTTTAATCACATTTTAAGTTCACGCTATCTCATTTGCATGACATATTATTTAGTTATACGTTACCAAATTATTTATTAGATTCGTCACAGGAACATAAGATGAAATGATTTAAGACTTGGTCATTTGTTATATTTCGTTGTTAAATATTTATGTCAGAATTATGGATTGATGCATATTAGAATAGTGAAAATTTTATCATAAAATTAATATATTTAATTATTCCATTCGGTTAATACTAGTCATATAATCTATCGTGAAAGCTAATTGTAATACCTAAGCTATGATATTACATTTGTCGTAATATTTGAACATAGAAGAATCAACAAACATATTGATTTTGACGAGTATGTGCATAGAGATTACATTTACTGATTGCCTAAATATATACCATAATACATGATTTGAGTCTGTGACTATCATGATTCATAAATCATAAGGGATTGTTTCAATTGTATTACATAATCGTAGGATTTCCGTTGGTTGTTATGATCATATTTAAGTTGATTAAATAAGGGAGGGGATCAGGTATAAAGGCATGTTAATATAAAAAGTATTAAGAAATAATGAACGTAGATTAATTTTCAATCAATGGCTAAAAATACAGATTAAATGCAGATTTTTAGGAATTTAATAACTGAATAAAAATAAAAATTAATGATTAAGGGTATAAGCGTCACAATTTTTCATCTGTATCTATTCCTAATTTATAGAGATTTATGTTTCAGACTT
>JAWWMW010112416.1:0-10191 GCA_035048345.1 Echeveria elegans
GCAAACCTATTAAAGCTTGCCTTCTCTGATGCTTTGACTAGTCTTTGTGGGAAAGGAACGGGTGGAACATAAGCTGGAGGTTCGACATAAGGCGGTTCTTCTTCCTCATCAGCCTTCTTCTCCTTCTCGGGTTGTTCTTTCCTCTCATCCTCTGAACTTGGAACTCTCCTAGTCGGTGTTGGTTCTTCGAGAACCTTGCCACTTTTAAGAGTAATCGCGTTTACGTCAGCGGCTCTTAAGTCCGGTTGGGAAGGTAATTTACCTGGATTTCTAGTCGAGCTAGAAGCTTGTTGGGCAAGTTGAGTCTCCAACATTTTCCGTGCTGCTCTCTCCTGTTGGAGTTCCGATGTGAGGAATTGAAAATTCCTTTCTTGTTGAGCTTGCATTGCCAACATTTGAGACATGATTTGAGATAGTGAAGGTTCTTCGGGTCTCTTTTCTTCTTGTCTTGGATTGTATCCTTGATTGATATTAAGTCCTCCAGAGTACTGTCCTCTAGATTGACTTGTTCCTTGATATTGTGTCCTTTGCTAACCTTGGAAAGCGTTGAATTGGTTCCATGGTTGAGGCTTATTAGAATTCAAAAAAATAGGATCAGATTGGAATTTCACAGCGCGTTCTTGTCTTTGCATCAGTGGTACGTAAGATTTGTCGTATCCTCGTGTGATGTAGCTCACCTCTACTTATTGATTGACCTCTCTTGGGTCTTCTTGAACTTCATTAGCTTCGTAGACCGATTGTTGTTCTCTTCTTTTCTGGACGTGTAGTCGATCGACCGATTGCGCGAAAGACTTGACTGTTTTGATAAGCGAGTCAAAATTTTCCTTAGTGTTCGAGCTTGATTCGGTTTCCACATTCTTCAGGTGGTTCTGTTCTTTACCCCATTGGTGGTTGTTTCTGGCAAATTTGTCGATGATATTGAATCCTTCGCTAGGAGTCAATTCCATTATTCCACCTCCGTTGACTTGATCTATTCGCGCGCACGCATTTTCGTTCATTCCATCGTAAAATGCGGATATTAGTTCTTATTTGCTAAATCTGTGATGCTGGAGTCATGTAGCAAACCGCAAAAACGTTCGTAAGCTTCGTAAAAAGGTTCGTCATCGTATTGGACAAATTTACTAATACTATCCCTAATTTTTTTACTTTTACGGGTGGGAAGTATTGCTTCACGAAAGCTTGGGCTAACGATTCCCAAGTTCGAAACGTATTAGGCTCGTGATTAGCTAGTCAATCTTTAGCCGTACCCGAAAGGGAAAGAGGGAATAGTTTCATATAAACTATTTCTTGCAGAACCCCTATGTTTTTAAAATTTCGACACATTTCAGTAAAATTACGTAGATGTTTGGGTGGGTTACCGTATCCGTCGAATTGGTCACTCTTGACCATGTGAATTAATTCTCCTTTTATTTTGAAATCGTAACCTTCTCCATCGGGAATATAGATCGGTGAATCATAATTCCCGATGGTTGGGGTTATGTAGTCCCCGACGGGTCTCTCCTCGTTGGCCATAACTCGTGGTCTCGCTTCTTCTCGTTGTGCGGCTGCTCCTCTTGGATAATCTCGTTGATTAGCTTTCTAGATTAAAGCGGGATTGTTTTCGAGATGATGTTCCATCTGAATGGGCACGTCTAGTGATCGGTGTCGAAATAGTCTATTATTAAGACACCTATTTGCTTATATCAAATTCTACACTCACATTGCCATTTCAGGTATAAAACACTCATTATGATGATTGTAAAAGCTTTGAGAAGAACATAGCAAAAATAAGAGTAAAAGGATCAAAATCGTCTGTTTTCTGTCAGAGAATTGCAAAGTCAACAAAGAGGAGTCAATGTTGCTAACTTAATCTCGACCGAAAAAAGATTTATTTTGGTCGAGAAGAGCCTAATTTCGATCAAAACAACGTATTCTCGATCGAGGGGAATCCATAATGCACTGCAGACATCTCGACCGAAGTGATGGTAATCTCGATCGAAAAGATTTTCTTTCGATTGAGAAGGAAACCATTTCGATCAAAACAAGTCATAAAGGGAAGGGCTAAGGTCAAGTGTCATCTCGACCGAGAAGAACTGGGTCTCTAACGAGATTTTCCAAGAAATCTAATTTCGACCGAAACAAACCCTGTTTCGATGGAAATAATTCTCGTCCGAGAAGATGGAAAGTAGGACCTTTCGAGCTTGGAAAGCCTCCACAGGACACGTCCGTGCTCCAATTTTAATGAATCAAGATGCGTTGGAAAGAATATCCAAAGCTCTACAACTTTCATGTTTATCACAAAAGCTGACTCGGACTGGAAGGAATTGTTTCGACTTAAGCAAGATAAGGCTGTCATTATGTCCTCACAATGACAACATTTCAATGGATGAGAATAACCACCCTTTCCCTATAAATAGATGTGAAATGAGTGACTTTTTATAAGAAATATCTTTTAATGAGTGTGTCTGGATAATATCAGCTTTTATTTTATTATTATTAAAAGTCGTGATTTACAAGCTATGACATATTTACTATTCCATTAGCACATTCTTACCAAATCCAAAATCTACACGGCTACGGTGTATGACGTTGTAGGCATGAAAAAGTCAATGCCAACAATATGTTTTAATAATTAATATTAAATTAATTTCAGATTAATTTAATTTAATTATTTTAAATGAGATTCGGGCCGGTCCAAAAGAAGATAGTGTATTCAAAAAGGTAAACTTGTTGGACAAGTTGGAGGCCCACTAAGAAGGCCAAAGCCCATATAAGGAGGAAACTTGTTGGACAAGTAAATAAAGCCCAATAGTGGCCCAAGGCTTTACCACTCAAACTCTATAAATAGAGTGCTTGAGTTCTCATTTGAGACATTTGAAGAGGAGCTCAAAGGAGAGAAGGAGAAGAAGAAGAGAGAAGGAAGAAAAGAAGAAGATAGGAAGAAAAGAAGAAGAAGACACTTGAGTTCTCATTCTGTGTCCAATTCCCTGACAAAGCCGCTGCCAAATCAGCCCAACAATCCTCAGCCACTCACTCCTCCAAGCTGCTGTCGTTTCCTGCCCAAAAGTCAGTCGCGTGCCCCTCTTCCAAGCTGCTGCAGCCGCTGAAAATGACCTCCAAAAGCTGCACTCGTGTCTCAATAAGATAATAATTATGTGTGTCATTATGATGTCATCATGACATCATTTACTTAGTTATTAAGTATGTGTGTGATGTAAGCAGTGATGTCATCTGTGATGACGTAAGAACCAAAAGCAGCCGCTGCTGCTCTCCAACCCTAGCTCCCACCTCCCAGAAGCTGCCTTTTTATATGACAGAAGCTGCTAGGGTTTTGTGGATTCGGGCCTGCACATTTGGGCTGCTGTTGGGCCGGATTGATGGACTGAAATCTGGACAATTGTATGTTGAATAAATTCATCTCGGTTGAATGCCTTACATTCCGAATCAGTTCTTGACCTTAACATAAAAGTCATAGATGCTTGAGCCAGCTTTACAATGCATTTTGTTTTGTCTCAATCCGATAACAGATGAACCTTCTGAAAGCTTCCGAAGTTGCAAAGGTCCAGAATCGTATTTTCGCGCCAAACTGCTCTGCACAGCTCACTTTTCTTGCTGTTTCGGACGTCTTCGGCTTCGAATTTGAAGTTGGTGTAAAGAGAGAAGTTGTAACACCTTGAGTCCTCTTTCTAACAAGCTATGATTCACTTTCGTCGGATAAATAACAAATTCCCAGCAAGCTCGTGAAGCAGCATAGGTTAAATCTGCCTTTCCGGTGGAACACTCCATAATTTGCGCAAATAGCGTCATTTCACACTAATGTGGTCTTAATCACCTGTGACAGGAAAACACTACCAAAGAGTAACATTTCGTCACAAAAGTATACTTAAATTATGAGAATAAACGACTTGATGGACCGTATAAATACGCTCCATCAAGTAGGTACTTGTGTTAGTGCTCCTTTTGCGTCTAATGGGGATAGTTGGATAGTGGATAGTGGTGCCACAAGTCATTTTGTCTCTGATATCAGCATGCTTGAGAATGTGTGTATATTCCCACAAGAATATAGAATTGCTTTTCCAAATGGACAGTTCATTTTGGCCAATATTGCTGGTGATTGTGTTCTAAATGAACACTTGACATTAAGAGATGTTCTTTTAGTGTCAAATTTTAAAATCAACCTCTTGTCTGTCAGCAGATTAATCTTAGACAATAAATGTTCAGTCAAATTTATGAATTGGGTTGCATTATTCAGGACCATCATTCTATGACAACTCTAAAGACTGGTACGGAGGATAATGGTTTGTACCACTTGAAGAAATCCAGGACAAATGGGGTAATTTTTAATTAACAATCTGACAACTCGCAGTAACAACAACCATTTTGCCTAGTGGCATGATAGTATGGGTCACATGTCTGTGAGTGCCATGAAATAGTTATTCATTCCATATGTGAACTTCAAATGTGATGATGACCTTCATTGTTCTATGTGTCCCTTGAAATGTGATGATGACCTTCGAACTAGACTTAAACTTAATTCCAGTGTCAGTGAAACTAGCTGTATTTTTCAGCTACTAATCTAGACGTTTGGAGACCATTTAGTGTGTCAGCCTTCTCCGGGGAAAGGTTCTTTCTTACTATGGTAGATTATTTTTCAAGAGATGTTTGGATTTTTCTCATGAAGATTAAGAGTGAGGTCACTGATTTAATCATTAGATTCTTTGCTATGGTTGATTGTCAGTTTCAGATGATGATGAAATCTATTATAACTGATAATGGAGGTTAATTTCTTAACCTTCGTGTTGCTGACTCCTTGAAGACTAATGACTGTCTCCATCAAACTTCTTGCAGTTATACACTGCAACATAATAGAATTATAGAATGAAAGCATCGTCACATATTAAATTTTGTTAGAGCCTTGAGATTTTAATCAAATGTTCTGAAATGTCTATGGGGAGACTGTATTTTAACTGTAGCTCACATTCTTAATCGAACACCATAATTTCGTCTCAAAGGCAAAACCCAATTGAAGTGTTATTTGGATTATCATCTTCGTATTTTCGGGTGCTTCGACTACTCATTCTATTGATTGTGACAAGTTTTATACGACAGCATCCAAATGCAGTTTTATTGGATACCCTTACGGACAAAAGGGATACAAACTGTTGGACTTGGAAACAAAGAGGACTTTTGTCAGCAGAGATGTTATTTTCTTTGAGGACTCATTCCCTTATCAGAAAAGTGTTTTACTCCTATCGACAGCCCTGTTAGGAATTCCTTACATGAACTCCTTGAGTTAGTGGTTGAAAGTTTGGATGCAGATAGTGCGGCTTTGGATCTTTCACCGCCTCAATCAGTTCTCTCCAATATTAACAGTGGTGAGATCCATACTGATGGTTCGTGCCTCAACAGGATGTCCCTGCTTTTCGCAAATCCAACAAAGTCAGGTATTCTCCAAGATGGAAGCATGACTATGTCTGTCATAACAGTGTTTCTACATCTCCACATGGTATGTCCAAGTATTTGAGTTATGACAAAATTTCTCCCAAATATATGCATTTTTGGGACATATTGGTGTGGTTAAAGAGCCAGCAATTTTCGTCCAGGACACACGAAGTTCTCAATGGCAAACTGCCATGACCAAGGAAATTCAAGCCCTTAAGCTAAATACCACTTGGTCTATTACCCCACAACCATCGGGTAAGACTGTTGTAGATTATCGTCGAGTTTACAAAATCAAAATGAATTCTGATGGAACTGTTGAAAGATATAATGCAAGGTCATTTGCAAAGGGGTTTACTCAGATTGAAGGAATTAATTTTCATGACACTTTTGCCCTAGTTGTAAAAATGACTACCTTTCGATGTCTCCTTGCTATTGCTTTAGTTCGAGGATGACACTTATATCAACTTGATGTCAGCAATGCTTTTCTTCACGGCAACTTGGATGAAGAAGTGTATATAAAACTACCTCCTAGTTTTTATGACAAAGAAAGAAATTTCGATAAGGTATGTAAACTTAAGAAAAGTCTTTATGGTCTTCGACAATCATCAAGACAGTGATTTTTTCGTTTATGCGATGTCTTGTTATTTTATGGCTTCATTCAGTGTCATAGTGACCATTTCATGTTTAGTCTTCGTATATAATGCTCGTCTACGTGGATGATATTGTTGTATTTGGGAATTCGCAGACTCTTCTCACTGAGATCAAAGGTTTCATTATTGCTCAGTTTCAGATCAAGAACCTTGGAACTCGTCGTTATTTTCTGGGTTGAAATTATGAGGAACTCAACTAGCATTTTCCTGAACGGACGTAAATACACTCTAGATTTATTAAAAGAATTTCAGATGATTGATTGCAAGCCTAGTCCATGCATGCCCAATGGACACCAAACATCGTCTAGCCATCTCAGATTCAGCTCTATTAACCGATCTTTTGCTTTACAGAAAATTGATCGGCAAACTCATTTATTTAACCATTTCTTGCCCATACCTTGCTTACGTCGTTCATATTCTTAGTCAGTTCATGCAAGCCCCGTGGATGTTCATTTAACTGCTGATCATCGTATTCTTCGATACCTTAAGGGAGCACTAGCTCAGGGTATATTTTATTCTTCCGTGAGTGATTTGACTCTTTCTGCCTTTTCTGACGCAGATTGGGTTGTTTTTCCAGTCTCTCGCAGTTTATCTTTGATTTTTGCACTCTTCTTGGAGGCTCTGTCATCTTCTGAAAGACTAAGAGACCTCTGCTGAGTCAGAGTATCGTGTCATGTCTTATGCTGCTCGTGAAGTCATTCGGTTGTGCAGTCTCCTGTCAGATATGTCCCTCACCTTTGATACGCCATCTTCCCTCTATTGTGACAATCAATCATCAATTTATATTACCAGGAATCCTGTTTTTCATGAGCGTACAAAACATATCGAGATTGATTGTCATGTGGTTAGACAATATTTTGTTGATGGACGTTTTGTCCCTATTTTTGTTCCCACTTTGGAGCAACTTGCTGACCTTATGACCAAGAGTATCACAGCATATTGAGTTGCCTTATTATGTTCCAAGTTGGGCGTATCCAACTTTTTATACTCTCCAACTTGAGAGAGGGTATTGAAAAAATATGTATATATAAGCAGGTATTGTACATATCGATAGTTGTAAGGTCATTTTGTATTTTCTAGAACCTTATAATTAGGTTAAGGCTCATTCGTGTTTCTCCCCAATTTCAATTCAATGAAAAAGCTTCTCCATTCCCTGCTGTCATGCGTAGCCACTTCCTTGTCTCCGGTCGTCTGAGCATCCTTTTCTTTATTTATTACCTGATATATTTGGTATAACCGATCAAGCCTAGCATGCGCAGTCTCCCCAGGTTGTCCAGGAGGCTAAGATCAAGATGAATCATTTACACGTTGAATATGCAAGTATTAACCCTGTGTTTTGCATTCTTCCCCAGAATCTGAGTTCAGTGTGGGTGAAACCTGACACGGAGTGGGTGAAGATTAATTATGATGCATTTTGGAGTAAAGAAACAATGATATGTGACATTGGGGTGATTGCTAGAGACAAGGAAGTGATCGCTAAATTGTCAACACTATTATTACCTAAAAATGTAAATTGTAGTACGAACTACTTCAGATGATGTATTTCAACCACTCGGATAGAACAGGGTTTGCGAACAAACCTCAATGGTTAAACTGGGTTTTATCAATACGTGGAATTAATCAACCTTACACACCGTTTAAGTAAAAACTTAAACTTATCTAATTGAACCTTTGTTTGAGTTTGAGTTGAGCATAGGATTAAGAAAATCAACTTCTATTTAAAGGAGTTTCTAATCTATGAGAGAACATTTGAGGGATCATACTTCACCAACTATATTGAATTGAAACAAATATACATACACGTAGCTAATAATTGTTTCACCTGCATACTATGGATAATAATTTTCTAAGTGTTTCGTGGTCTGTTTACACGAACATCTAGTTTATACATTTCTGATATACCAGTGTGTGTATCACAACACACGCCTCTCACAACGTGTCCTATACCACAACAGATCACAACACATGCATCACTGGTCATTAAATCCTAGTCTATCCCAATAAAGATTCATGTCTAACCAATACTGAACTAATGATACATAGACAAATACTTGGCAATAGTAACTTCAGATTAATATGCCAAAGTCATATGAAGTTTCAATCAATTCGACCTTCGAGTCGATTTTCACAACATTGCTTATAACATCAGAATTTCCAATTAACAAGTTGTACTACGCCAAAAAAATTCAAATAACCACCTCCAAACATAAAATTGTGTACTACATTTTTTAATGAATGAGAAACACATATATGAGTTGTAACATTTTCAACAAAAAACTCATAATTGAACGTTAAAATGTGTTAATTTATATTTTTTTAATAGAGATGGATAATTGAAAACATGTTGCGAAATATATGTGTTTAAATGTAATTGTTATTTATACATGTGGTTGAAAAGTCAGTTTTGTTAATAACCCAAAAGAAATGTGTCTTTATCAAAAACAAAAAGTGATAGTTAGTTTTAAATATCCGTCATACGACCAATTTGGATTAAACATCTATAGTAAAATATTTTGAATTAAACATTGTATAAACTTTTCATTATTGACACTTTCATACAACTCTGTTAATGCGTGTAGACACGCGTTGTTATTGTAACTCGTTGGTTTTAAATAAAAAATAAAAAAATTAATTTTAAACACCTATTATACGGTCCATTTGGATTTAAACACCATAAGAGACAAAAAAAATTACTTTCACCACCAACGGAATCTGACAACTATTTCACAACTTATTTCAATAAATTTACGAGATCATGGATGGTGTTCTATGTTGCTAGTGCTAGTGCCTAATAGTCTCGCATGACTCGTCAGCATATTCCAGTGTGCAGCTAGGTTGTACGAATACTGGTACAGGTACAAATACGGGTACATGTACGGGGTACGTCTAAGGTTAATTACTCGGTACAACTCCGGTGGTCTAGGGAGTTCCCTCTGAAGCACTTTTGACTTCTTTCGAAACAATGCCTTCATCCTAGCCTTTTCTTCCGTCCTTTCCCTCGCTAGCTTGTCACATATATCTTCTCAATTTTCTCCTCCAATTCTTCACTATCATCTGGAGGAGGTTGAATGACTATGATACTCATTCTTTGGCTGGGAAAAATCCCAAATCGCCGGGTGGAGCCAGACTGGACGAAATCCCAAATCGCAATTCTTAGGATTTATTTTAATTTTGTTTATTATAATTAAGTATTTGAAGTTTCCAAAATTACAAAATACCCCCAGAAAAACTGGAATCCGCCGCGAATCGAAAGCGAATCCGTACCGGGTGCGACTACATACGGGAGACGGCTGGCCAACCCGTACCCGTGCAACGTAGGTGTGCAGTACTCGTTACGGTGCAAGCTGAAGTCAGACACGCACGTTCCTAAAGCAGCGGCAGATAAAATCCTAGTGATTAGTGATGAGTTAGTTAGGTCATGTGTGAAGCATGTTACCTTTCTTGTTCTGATTGTCTTTGTTTCAGATTCACCAACTCCTGTCTGGATCCATCCATGGCATTTTCTTAACTTTGAGCAAGCCAGCTTTCAGCTAGCTTCACCCCATCTGAAAATATACTCTCCAGTTGCTAGTTGCTAATTGCTAAATGCTCAAGTAATAACACTAAGCACATGTAGCTAGCTAGCAGCAGCAGATTATTTCTCGCCATCTTCTTCTTCCTGTCACTTTCCTCGTCTCCTGTAAGTTTCTCACAACAACAATTCGCACTACTCATATACATGCATTTTTCGTGATTTATCTATCATTTGGTACATCATACATGTGCGGTGTGCACATCTCCAACAACATCCCAAAGCCTGCATTCTTTTTCTCCTAAGCCTCCCCTCGAAATGCCGTCAACCTTGCCCTTTTATCCGACCTCTACACCCTCCCTCACACCCGCATCCACTCTTTCCGCTCTTCCGAAACCAACTCTGGAGACGATTCGTCCACAAGCAACTAGGGGCGGACCCAGAATCTCGAACTAGGTAGGGCTATAAAAAAAATTAGTTGAAGATTTTTCTTTTAATGAAAGATTAGTTATTGGGAGGGGATCAGGTATAAAATCATCTTAAAATAAAAAGTGTTAAGTAATGTTGACCGTTGATTGGATTTAGATCTAGGGATATAAATAAAGATTT
>JAWWMW010112426.1:0-10191 GCA_035048345.1 Echeveria elegans
ACTGAAAAGCTAATAAAATTCCTCCTAGTTGTCCGTGGACGTAGGTTGCTGAGTGTGCAACTGAACCACGTTAAATTTTTGTGTTCGTGTTCGTTTAATTTCTACGGGTTAATTTCGTGATTGAGTGTGTGCCGTTTCCTCGTGCGTGAGGGTTTTATTCCCAACAAAAACCACATCTTTACGATTTTACGCTTAACAAAGAAAACAGACAAAAATTGACGTAAAACATGCTGAAACCCGTAAATTGTATTCAAATGATTCATAAACCATGGTAAAAGAGGAGTGTATCTGGTAATGATCATTATTTGATATAAATGCATCGACGGATGTAAATGAGTCGCGTCATTTGACAAGGCAGATGATTTGCACATATACATGCATATGCAAATCACGTACCTTATAAAATGACATGACTTAATCTCACTCGTTGATACATTCGCATCTACGGATGCAAATGATGGTCCATAAGTGTACCAAATTAGGATAACGCATCTGAATAAACCTTTGTATCTCATACTACAAATGGATAGACGATGGTCTAGTTTTTACGTTTCTACATCTATTTGATGTCAATAATAAGACAAGCACCTATCGACTTAAACGCGACGACAATGACAAAATATTTTATTGTTAAAAATTGGAGAAGTCTTTTCATGATAAAAATGATATAGATCTAAACTTTTCAAAAACTCGTAAAGTGTAGTGAAGTAGATGAGCATGTAAAATATTCCAAGTAATTTTTATTGATCTAAACTTTTCAAAAACGACCAACATGGAAAAAGAAACCCAAGTTTTTTTTTCCCCTTCTCACTGCAGAGTTGCAGTTGTACCATATAGCAGTTAAACTGCAATCATAAAACAAACATTTTTAGGAATATTGGAAGGTTTTTGAGATCCTAGGAGAGGCATTTAAGATTTGTATTTATTGGTTGATTGGGCAGAGTTTTATTAAGACAAGAAAAGGTGTCTTTTTTTCCAACTTCAAACTGATTTTGCAAATGATAATTTATCATTGTGTTGTCCAATAACATTATTTATGTCAATTTGCATAGTTGAACTGGTTGTGATTTGTGATTTCATTTTATACTGCTCAGTAAATCACAAAGCTGGATGCTTCTCAAACCAAAAAAAAAAAAGGAGAAAATTCAGTAAGTCAAAAAAAGTGTTCTTTATAAACTAAGTGGGATTGAAGGTAGCACGAACTGATTATTATGATATAATTTGTATGATTTTGTGGTTGTTGCCATTACTAGGAGTGGCTAACATGTCCCCCTATCTGAAAATAGAAGTGTTTTAAAGGAATTTATTGAATATGTAATTGAAGAATTTGTGAGCTCAAAGGTGTTATAGTTACCATATGGATTTTATAGTTCAACAGAAATAAATTAGTTTCTTATACCAAAATACTGAAATTGCACAAGAATATTGTTGCTTGTGACATAAGGGAAAATTACCCCGAGCACCCGTAAAATTTGGATTTTACCCCAGTGCACCTTTAAAACTTGAAGACCATCCACAAAAATAGTTATCCTAAAATGAATCACCCATTACCATCAATCTTTTCAAAAAAATATTATTAATTTATGTTAAAATTAAGAAAATATCAAAACTTTCCAAACTTTGGAAAACAAATATAAGATTGCTACCCATTTAGTTTTTTTTGACAATAAATTGGCAGCTGAGTTGAACCTGTTATTATTTATTACCCAGTCAGAAAAGTGATATGCGTGCACATTTCTAGCTAAAGAAACCAATCACGTCTTGGAGTCGTAATAGATGCATCATCTGAGCTGCTTAATGCTGTACCTCAATTGTTTTACTTTAAAGAGCTTTAATCTTCTCATGCATGTCAGCATGTGTTTCTAGGCTCTGTTCTCAGCCCTTACGGTGTTTTTTTACCACATTCTTTTGTGTACCACTCCCGCATAAAAAGGAATAGAAAAAAAGAGACATCAGCTGTTACCCGCTTGATTCATGGACAATACAAGAGATGGAAAGAAAATGAAAGGAAAGTGAAAATTTGTTTGATTTGCAACACAAGGTAATCTTCAAAAGGGAAGAAAAAAAAAATCGGGTTGCTTTGGTCATAGAAGCTTCGGTGGAGCGAGACTGCTTTGATGCCATGATTTTGTCAGTATGCTTAAAACCCTTCTTCACAGAAACTTCACTGTTGCAATTGCAACTGGTGGTAAGTTAGATGCTACAGTGTAATATAAATATGGATCGAAACTGCAGTGTTAAAGATGGTTGTTCTCAAAGGGATTCTTAAAGAAGAACTGCATGGACTTACATTGTGTATCCTCATGAAGTGTGTAGCTAACAGAGAATCTGAAATATTCTAGCTCTTTGTTATCAGAAATTTTTAGAAAATAATTATGACTGATTTTGACAATTTCATCAAAGAAATATTGTTGTTACATCGCATCACGAAGAGACTTTTGTGTCCCGGACTCAACTAAGACTTCAGATTAGAATATTAAGTGGATGCCAAGAGTCTGCATTACTCTGTTAGTTGTTATTTGCAATTATTTGACCTTGTCCGTTTCCGAAGCCAAATATATAACTTGAGAGGCAGTCACAAACTTGTATTTAAGTTGTTAAATGCATTTCTATTGCTGTGTCTTCTCAGTGGCTTCTACCAGCGCTAAAAATCGAGCCCCATACTCTTGAAGTAATAGTTAACATTACAGATATTACGTTTATCGACTCATTCATCATTTGTCTAGCTTCTTCTTACATGAGCCAGTTTGAAAGACGACTACTTAGAGAACCATCCTTTCTGAAGCAGTTGTTGCTGGTACCAAACTGAAAAAACACGGCACTGGTTGGTGCACAAGGCCCTTTTGTTGAGCTTATCTATGGAGACTCTAAATATAGGACCAACATATGAAAAGATAAACAAAAATGTGTAAAAGAAGAGACACCAAGTCTTCTGTCACAGCTCAATTATATGTGGCTGATTAATTCCTTCCTTGTAGTTAAAGTTACCAATGCTGCATTTCATTACAAGTTCATGACTGAACTTACTCAAGGACTTCATCAGATCAAAATCGCAGCTTACAAATCGTAAGCAGCGCACTTATGACTTATCTAGTAAAGAAGTGACACAGTTATGAAGATCAAGAAGACCTTTCCATGCATAATTTTCACATACAAACTCCGATTGACTTGAAACAAGTGTCCTTTTTAAAATGCTTTGAAAAATTTACAATTTTGCTCAATGACACACTTGACAAGAACAAACCAAACGAACGGACGGAATTGTTATTTTCTATCCGTCGGACAAGCTGGACTTGTGCGGTCTCGGTCCACAATCCAGACACGGTCGGTCCGGCCGGATAGCCCGCCACCGTTCAAATATTAAAATAAAAAAATTTTTGAAAAAATGAAATATATAAATAATAACTTTTAAAATTTATTTTTAAAATTTTCTAGTGTGTTCTTACTAACGGAGCAAATAAATATGCGTTTTTTTGTGTAAAGAAATAAGATACGAGTGCTACTGATGAAAATGCCATTAGACAAGAGTATTTTTTTCTCCCTCGTAATTAACCCTAATTAGCGAAGTAGTGTTCCAAATACTGTTGTTTTAATTTTGTTAATCTGTACTGGAAATGTCTAGGAATTGTTCCTGAATATATTTCTTTGATCAGGGCTGCAGAAGTGGGAAGAGGTCACTCACTCATGGCTGTAGAGGATCTGAGATCAGCTGTAAGTTTGTCATTCTCCTCCTTCCCAAGAAATAGCTTAGAACCTTCACACATAGTTTGACGAATGTTGTAAGATGCCTATCAAACAGGGCTTCTCAAAAGCCACCAATACTGAGGGTGGCTACATGGAATGGCCAGACAAGGAGTGAAACTAGATAAATTTAACATTGGGTAAGTTTATCGGGTTTGCATCTATCGCACACAAGGGCAGCCTACACACATATGGCTTTGGCCGGAAAACTACTACTTTTATTTTGCTGTTGTTATCTTTCAGGGTATTCACATGACATTTCTTTTGCTGTGTTAGCTGCTTTGACGGGAAGCTAGTGCTTGTTCTTTTTCTTAGACACCTGCTTGGCATGAGAAATATGCTTCAAAGTTCAAGTCGTAATGCAAACAATCGGTAGACGTTTTTATAAAAAAGAGAATGTACCGTTTCGTGTATTTGTTGCAATTTGACTATAACTTCAGAGAATTTAGGTCTCATTGTCGAGTCTTGGTGCCAGCACATCTCAATTAGTTCGACCAGCTTTGGATGAGTAGTTGTTGGTATTGTAGGCCTCAAGCCCTAAATAAACACAGGAATGCTAGTCCATTAATTTGGTATTCTCTCAATCACATGAGGGCAATGCAGTGTGATCCTAAACTGGAATTGGGTATTTAAATATTAAATGATACCTTCTGAACCACACCAATAGCCGCTTGTAGAGGAGTCAAGTTCTCATAAGGGAGCTATGTTTGGCAAAAAAAGTTGGATATGATTAGTAAAGACAACCCACTGCGACAATACGTTTTAGAGCTTCGAAGAAGAAAAAGCCAAAACTGATGAACCAGAAACAAATGCATTAAAATTAAGATAGACACATGGAAAATGAATAAAGAAAAATACCTGTCCTGTTACAACCTCCCAAAGTACGATTCCAAAGCTGAACACATCAGCCTTTTCATTATATGGTTTATGTTCGATGACCTATCATTCATCAATTACAAATGTCAGATCATCATGGACTGCTCGCTCCTCTTGCACTGAAATTAGTCAGATATGGTGCATACACATTTCAAAACTTAACAAATGCAGCACTGACTTACTTCAGGAGCCATCCATCGGTATGTTCCTGTTTCCGCCGTCATGATTCCAGATGTATTTTGCATCCTTGCAACGCCAAAATCAGCCACCTTTACAACCTGTAATCCATCTCAACAATGATAGCTCAGTTGGTGAGACCAAGTTTCGACTGTTGAATTATTGGTAAGACCGAAACGATTCTGATTTAAAATCTAGATACACTCTGAATTACACGGCTAGCAGAAGGAAAACTGGAGATAGCTTTTATTTAAAGATACTTCAACCTCAACCTCAATCTACACAGGAGGATGCTAGGAAGTTCAACTTTTACACTTGAGCGCAGCTACATTGATCTATTGCATGTTTCTTTTACCTATTAGACAAGCAAGTTTTACGCTCAAAAAACCCCAAAACATATGACACCTGTACCCATGATCAACTATAAACTAAAATGTTCACAATGTATGTTTCAAGGATTCTTACATTGTATTCGTCCATTAATAGATTGGCAGATTTTAGGTCACGGTGAATTATATTATTTTCATGCAAGTAGCTCATTCCCTTGGCAACATCCATTCCAACTTTGAGCAAGGATGAGAGATTGAAACACCCCTTTTCTTTATGTAGGAATTCATATACACTACCGCCAGACATGAATTCTGAGAAGAAAAGATGGAAGTTATAAAAATTAAGTTGCGTTAGGCTGGACATAGGAATACATGAATTGCTACTTTCAAATAGCTTGGGACTCGTGCATAATCCGGAGAGAATAGAGAACAACACATGTATTTTTATATGGAACTAATGCATCATTATATCCGCACTTACCAGTCAGAATACAGATATTTGGTGGTCTCGTGCAAGTGCCTATGAATTGAACCACATTTTTGTGTCGCACTCTCCTGCAAGTTGCAGGGAAAAGAAGAATTGTAATCATCCAAAAACATCACAGATAGCAGTTCTTATTATCGTACTGAGCTTTCATTGGATTGTACTGGAAAACCAAAACCATGTTATTCCATCATGTGTGTGTGACATTCGGCATGATAGCAAACAATTTACTGAGAGCATCTATGATCTTCTCTCTTTAACATTTTTGGGAATAGCTTTTAATCCTTGCCTATAGTAGTAATACATATTCATAGTCAAAAAATGTGCTACTCAAATGTAACTTACTTCATTACATAAACTTCTTGATCAAACTCCCTTCGTAATTCATCAGTTAAGTTTTCAGTTTTAAGAACCTTTACAGCTACATCCTGACCGCAGTAAAGGCCTTTGAATCTGCAGTGACAGAATGGCACATTTAGACAAGTAAATTCCACACTTGACAAGTGAACCATCAAGTTATGGTACTCACAAATTTGCATGGGTTCTAGAGGAGATTTTAGTTTCCAATGTTAACAACCGAATATCAATTTCCCAAACATCGATACCATCGCATGGTATTTTCACTTGCTTCTGAACGGAGATTGACTCGGGATGGAAGAGTTTGGCCAACGGCTGCACTGTACTTTTTGACCAATGAGCATTCTGCAGCATGTGTGAAAAGGGACCAGACATTCAGATTTAAAGTCTATAAAGGGTGATATGTGAGATACAGACAATTATAATCCTGCTCATTTCTTCTAAGATGAATGTAGTGACTATTTTGCTGTCCAAAATTGAGAAGTGACAAGAGGGAGTTCACCTCAATATTATGAATTTCTGTTAATAATATACTTCGAAGCTTCTCAGTATCCTGCAAAGTTGAGGAGGTGGAAGTTGAAAAACAACGGAGGGAAACGGAAACATGGAATTCAAACATTGTGGCCGAATATGGAATTGGATTTTGTATAACCTTGGTCCCCCAATTATGAACAAGAAACACATCCAAGGAGTAGCCATCTATGGTTGAAAAAGCGTGTGCTTCTTGAATGTTCAATCCAATATCAGACAATATGGTCGTTAACTGAAAGAGTTAGCATTACCAGTAGTGAGTTCCCTAGAGAGTAATCATTTACTTTGTTACAAAAATTAAAGATTTTCCTAGAAGCATGTCTACGTCAGATGGATACAATTTCTGACCAAGAAACCTTCAGCTAATGGTGGTGATTCAGTGCATAATAATAGTGTGCACATCATAAAGCCTACAGATTCAGTGCATACCCATGTCTATTAACATCAGTGAAGTCAACAATGATCAAAGTTCTATTCAGCAGTTGAATGACATACCTGGGCTAAAAACTTTGGCATGTCATATGTTGAAATTGTAATCTCATGCATAGGCCTACAGATTAACTGAAGACTCGTGAGATGAGATTAACTAGTAAATGAGAAAATCATTTCGAGTCTTTTTTTTTTTCTATTACATTTAAGAAAACGGCTACAGAACATGTTATGAATATTACAACAAGTTTTATGAGAGAATGAAAATTGTAGCGGCAATCAGGAGCAAACCTTCAAAACTATTACCCGAAAAAGTTAGGATTCAAACTCCCAGGACTCTTTGCTTCTTGAGCAGGTGACTTCTTAACTGTGAGAGCAAGTTCATCACTCGGAAATAGACCAGGTGCAGAAGATGAATGAAGACTGAAATTCACAACTAATACTTAACTGTATGGAAAAAATAAAAATAATATTAACAAATTGAACTCACAAAGAACAAACTTCAAAGAACTTTACCTCTGTCTAGTGGAAAAATCAGAGCTTAGACGTTCGATTTGGCTAGGAGAACCAGATTGGCCAAGGTCTCCGTTGGAAGGAGACTGAACCTATTAAAAAACATTTCCCAACAAGATACTATTAGCAATTGAATCAACTGAATGAAGCCCAGTCTCTTATGCCCACGAGTAAATAAAAGCAACTTGCATGTGCGAGACGTATATCAATGGCAGGCCTAGTGTCTGGGTGACTCGCCATCTGCAACAACCTCTTATGCACAAGAACATCAAGTGGCCGTTCCACGTTCAAATCCAAAGCATAGCTACAACAAATCGACAATACATACATCAATTCTATCCCCAACCCAAACAAAAAGAATTTCAGTTCAGCAGCAGAGAACTATGAGCACACACACAAACACCTCAAATCAAAAACCAAAAGATAAACAGTGATGCATTTGTGACAATAATTGAGCAAAGGGATAACAACAAAAAGAAGCAGATCCAAATATTACTAGTAACCCCTACAAAAGTATTTCAACTATGGTGACCTGACCTGACCTGAACTGACCCCCATTAGACAGACAAGGAATCACATAATCGAAAAGCCTACAAAGTACACCTAAAATCCCAGAAAAAAGGAGACCTACAAACTCCACTCCAACGTCTCCATCCAATAGCAACTGCAGTTGCAAACAAATTTTCAAAATTTAAAAATTATTTATAAAAGAAAAACTCATGTGAATTAGACCTAGGAGTGAAGCGATGAAAGTGAGCGATGAGCTGTTCTTCAAAATCAGGATGAGTGGCTTCGTCGACTTGGAGTTCGCGAAGACGGCGAATAATCTGGTTGCAGACGACGGCCTTCTGCGCCTGCTTGCGGCCGAAATATGAGTTGAAATCCACGGCTCTACTGCCGCAGCTCGAGTTCTCTCCCATGTCCTCCAGACTATTCTCTGCTACAACTGGCAACAACAACGTTACCACTTCAACTTTCAAAAAGAAGAAAAAGGAAAGGAGAGATTCAAGTGAAGATTCTGTTCATATGAGGATGGAGAAGGCGGTGATTGTGGAGAGGTTGAAGGACCAAACGATGACGTATTGACGAAGGCGACGAGGCTGCCATTGGAGGACACAAATGCTTCTTCTTTTCTTCTGGTTTTGGATGATGTTGATGATGACGACGACCAACATGAATATTCCCAATTTTTTTTTGAATTTTATATTTATACATGGTGCATTGACTTTATGAAATTAATGAATTTCTTATAATTAAAAGAGATAATTAAAAAATAAATAAATAGTTTTTTATAATTTAAAGGCACAATTACAAATAAAACTAAACATATTATTTTGCAATAAAAATTTGTACGTCAGAGCCTTCCGCGACACAAATGATAATTTTCGTCCTGACAGTGATGCGACGTGAACATGCGCTTATTACATCGCTTTCGAAATCTCCTGCAAATTCAAGGTTTTTGATTCGGATGTATCCATTCGATTCCCCTTAAAATTTTCAACATTTTTCGCTCTACTTTTCATCATCTACGATGCTCTGTTCTTCAATTCTTCACCCATATTCTTCTATGCTCTGTTTTTCAAAAGTTTGAAAACGGAGGAATGAGTGTTAGCAACGAAGGAGGCGGTTTTAGCAACGACTGTTAAAGTTTCATCGCTGAATGGGTGATAGGTGAAAATGAGGTCATAAGGTTTTAGTGACATTTGTTGAAGTTTCGGCGCTGAATGTGGAGGTTATAAGATTTTAGCGACGACTATTAAAGTTTCACCGCTGAATGGGGAGGTCATAATGTTTTAGCGACGAAACAGTCGTCGATGAATGGATGATGTGGGAAAGCGGTCATAAGATTTCGTCGCTGAGTGGTGTCGATGGTATAAGATGATAATGATTTTAGTGATGAATGATGTCGTTGGTATAAGATGATGAGTACCTTTGGCATAGGATGATGACAACTTTAATGACGACTGATGTCGTTGGTATAGGATGAAGAATGTCGTTGGTATAGAATAATAGGGTTTTAGCAACGAATGTTTTGTCGCTGAATAGGTGAAAAGAAATTATATAAAATTGGTTTTATTGGTCAAGAAAAAGATGATAAGATATTCATTTTTAATGAGAATTTTTTCTTCTTCTTAAATGCATTTTAAGGGTCAATTACAGAAAATACTTGTATTTGTAATATATTTTTCAGATGACATCTCTGCAAATTTTTTCCCACTTAAACACCCGTTCATTTTCGCCGTTAACGATTCGACACCCAAAGTCTATTTCCGTCAACTTTGACGGTGCGTGTTGCACAATATTCCCAAAATTATTTTTTTTGTATTTTACATTTATATTTGGTGCAATGATTCATTGATTTTATGAAATAAAAGAATTTTTTATAATTTAAAAGAACAGTTACAAATAAAAATAATAAATAAGTGTGATAAAAAATGTTAAAATTCCGCAAGCAATAACTAGATTCATAGTACAGTAATCTCACTTTAATTAAACTTTGTTAAAACTACTTTTTGAAAATGGGTACAATTAACAGCTCACGGGTTCAAACAATGTCATTATTTTTGGCATGGTTGGAACTTGGACGTGGATTCAAACAATGTCAATTTGCTTTGCTTATGTCACCGGCACTGCACAACGGTAATAACACCTTTTAACAATCAATTAATTACATCACTGTATTGCTTGTAACATTTTGAGGAATAACTTTTTATGGGCGGGATACATATAGTTTAAGAATATTATAATATATTT
>JAWWMW010112457.1:0-10188 GCA_035048345.1 Echeveria elegans
GTACTTGAAAATAACAAAACAAGCTAAGAGAGCACTAAAACAATACATGTGTAAATCAAACATATTCATAACACAAACGACATGATATGATTTGTGGTAACCCCCAATTCACTCATAGACATGAACACATGATCCATAGTTGTGTATGAATACAAAATCGGTATATAATAGGAAAATATCTAAATGAATAAATTAGAACTTCCCTTTTCTTCCCTCTCTTGTCTCTACCCCTTGGAGGTGCTTTACTCTTCAAAATCTGATTTGAGGTGTAAAGAAGAATTATGCCAAATGAGCTCTCCCCTTTTTTTTATATAGTTTTTGGCATTAAAATTTTGACCGTTACTCTTTATGGGGCCTGTAGAAATTTACACGCGCGTGAATCCCTTCCATGCCCTTGTAGAGCATGTATACGACTTCCACGGACTACATCTCAGGAAAAATATTTTATCGTTTTTACATCAATTTCATTATGGTTTTAGAATCATGTCAATCCGAGCTTGTACTCAAAAGTTATGGCTCTCCCGAGGTCGAAAGGTCTTGAGGGTCACTGCGTTTGTGCGTCGGTTCGTATTCGCTTGTTTTAGACCAATTTGCACAGCTTTTTTGCCTTTCCTCTAAATCTTTCCATATTTTGGTCGGGGTCTTGATAAATTTGATTTTAGGCTTCCAAAGAGATTCAACCGATATATTTCCATCTAAAAACATATTGTAAACATGAACAAAATTCATAAGAAAAATAGAGTATAAAAAGTGGTAGGATTTCAGTTCATCACTCGCCACTTAGGTGTGAGATACAGTGCGATAAGAGAACTCCTTATGTACGGGGTGATTATGACTGATTTTGTTAGATCACAATAGAACATTAGGTATGTTATTCGTGTTGCATTTGACGTTGACATCGAGCCATTCAGACATTTTTGTTTATGTATGGAGTCGAGTGTTTTCCCACTTAGTGTTCCGAAATAGGTAATTTCCAATTTACCCCAAGCACCTACCTACACCTACTGAGTTTTTATGAGTCAGCTACTCCTCTGAGCTCCTTATTTAAGACAGTTTGCCTTCACGATGCTTCAAGTTCTTGACAGAAAACTAGAGTCGTCTTGTCACCGATGTTGTTACTATTCTACTAAAAACGGTGTTGTCTAAAATATAAGGCCCTAAAACACTAATAAAATAAGGAAATTCAGTCATGAGTTATTAAACAATTTAATTTTAAAGTTTAATAAGGGGATGGAATGGATACCTAACTAGTTTTCTGGGGTGGGATGCCCAATTCCTAGCGACTTACGTTGGAATAGAAATGAATGTGACACAAGCTCATTTTCAGAAAGTTGAAGAGTGAAATAATCCCCCAAGTCATGCTCTTGTCCACTTATAGGAGGTTGAAAATTGCATTCTTAATATTTTTAAGAAAAAATGCAACTAGTGGTACAGGCTTTTAGTCCCTGAAAAATAAAATTACCTACGTGAGCATGAAGTTTGGTCGCTTCAAGGTGACGTTTTTGATGCGCTCATGAATAGAGATATGGACTCAGAGCCGTTAACAAGTCAAGTAGAGTTTTGAATCGTCAAATAGCTTATGTGTTACATTCAAGCTTTCAGTAGGGGTTGATTGATATTAGCACACTAAGATGAAATTCCAATCTAGTCCGTTTATGCATGAAAAATGCACTTAAATGGGTGATAAAAAACCAGGGAAATGGGTTGTTGTAGCCAATGAGGAAAGTGATGAGAAGCATCAAAACATTTAAGGAGCAGAAAAGCCTTCTGAAAAAGGTAGTGTAGTTACAGGGGATCTTCCAACTGATCTTAGAACTGCAGAAGGTGTTGAGAATACATTTAAGGAAGGGCGAGCTAATCCATAAGGAGATCCTGGATGTGCGTGGATTGAATAAGTCTTTACAACAGAATGAGGTTAGTAAGTTTTTATGTTTGCGTAAAATTTCGCACTATAGAAACTTGAGTGGAAAAAAAATCAGCGAATAGTGTTCAGAGGAAGTTTGCGAGTAAGTGGATTTTTGATGATAAATCATCGAATGGTAGAATTTGGGTGGGATGGAATGGCGCTGTTGTAAACTTTAGGAAAATAGAATGGTCTAATCAGTTAGTTCATGTTGAGCACTAATAATCAGTTAGTGTTACCATAGTCTATGGACACATTCACACAATAGCAGTGTGATAGGGGACATCTGTGGGAGTTGTTGATTCAGATAGCTCACTGCCGTGGATTGTTCTGGGGGATTTTAACAATCTCCTTAATGCTTAGGATAGAATTGGTGTAGTTAACAGTCGCAGAAAAAAGAATGTGAGCCTTTTAGAAATGGTATTGGTGATGAGATGTTGTTACAAGAACTGCAGAGTTCAGGCTGGGAGTTTACATGGTGCAACAGACAACACGATACATACACAAAATGTTTTGGCAACATTGAATCGATGCAAAGATATAGGGTCTACTCTACTGGTCCACTGTGATTTTTTTAAAAAGGGGAAGTAAGTTCAAGTTTCATGATAGTATGATAGATTGCCCTGGATATGAAGAGGCGGTGCAGAAAGAATGGGTCGTAAAGATCAAAGGTGTGAGAATGTATCAGGTTTGGTGCAAACTAAACCATGTATGGAAAAACCTGAGGCATGTTACTAAATATACTGCTAAGGCTAGTCAGAATGTAGAGAAAACTGTATTTTCCATACCGAGGAATGATCCTTTAACTGAGTGGCTGTTCCAGGAGATGAATGAGGCAAAGGGAATTGTACAATAAATGGAATAACATTGAAGAGAAAATTCTGCAGCGGCAAACTAAAATACACTGGCTAAAGTGTGGTGATGGAAATAACAAATATTTCCACGCATGCCTTAGATCTAGGAGCAGTAGTGGCCTGTACTCCTTGTGCAATCAAGTTGGTGCTAAACTGTTAACAGAAGAAGATATTATTCGGGAGGTGAAAACATTCTATGAGGGTCTGCTAGGTTCGAGGACTATTACAGACTTTGCAGCAAACAAGAATATTGTACAACAGGGTCGTATTGCTCCAATGCAATAGGAAATGTTGGATGCTCTGAAGTCTATTGGTGATTCCAACGCTCCGGGAGTCGATGGGTTTTCAGCGAAATAATGTAAATTTTCCTGGAAGATTATTGGTGAGGATTTTTTTGGGGGGAGTAAGTGATTTTTTTCAAGACTGGAAAATTGTTGAAGAGTGTTAACAGGACGGTTATCACCTTGATTCTAACAAAAAAAGAATGCCAACACCATCACAGATTATAGACCAATAGCATGCTGCAGTGTTATGTATAAAATTATTTTGAAGGTTATCTCGGCTAGACTTAGCAGGGTTATATAGATTCCATTGTGAGGAAAGAATTGGCTGCATTTGTTTCTGGTAGATTTATACATGATAACATCATTTTGGCACAGGAAATAATTAGGGGCTATGGGAGGGGCAGTCTGCTAGATGTATGCTAAAAATGGATCTTCAGAAGGCTTACGACTCAATAAAGTGGTCTTTTGTGGAGGATATACTGAAAGCGCTGGGTTTCCCTACGTTATTTATGAGATGGGTGATGGAATGTGTGACTACTGTCTTGTACCAGATAGATGTAAATGGGGCTCTTACAGATTCGTTTGTGGGGAGGAAAGGGATGAGACAGGGAGATCCTATGTCTCTGTATCTGTCTGTAATTTGTATGGAGTACTTTAGCAGGCTTATGAGGTCCCTCCATGGTGTTAATGGTTTTCAGTACCACCCTAAGTGTGGCTTCTTAGCTATGGCTATCCAAATTATTGGTGCCAAGTGTTTGTTTTCCCAAGAAAGTGATTTAGGCTGTGGAAGGGTTGTGCATGAAGTTTTTGTGGTCAGGTGGAGCTGGGGTATCCAGGAAAGCCCCTGTATCATTGGATTCTGTCTGTAGACCCAAAGCGGAAGGTTGTTTGGATTTGCTTCATTTGCCAACATGGAATAAGGTGTTGATATGAAGCTACTATGAGCCAATAACAGGAAAGCTAATAAGTTATGGATCCAGTGAGTTCATGCTTATTACGCTAAGGGTGCAGTGCTTCAGGAAATGTCTATGCCAACTGACGTATCAGCTATGTTAAAAAAAAAGCTTCTCAAGTGTGGAGACCAGGTTCTTCGATCTGGACAGTGGGATGAGCTGATGGAGTACGAGTTCTTTGGAAAAAAGAAAGATTTCTGAATTGATGAGGGGGCATGGTGATCAAGTTAGGCGGAAGGAAATCATGATAAATAATAGAGCCACGCCTAAAGCAATGTTCTGTATTTGGCTCTCAATGTTGGGGAAGGCTTGCATTGCAGAAATTTATGGCTATCAGTTTTCTTAAGGATCCGTATGGTTGCGAGGAAAAAGAAGAGGAAAGTAAAATTTTGAGTGAAAATTAAATTATGTGTTTGGTTGTAAGGGAAAAAATGCAAAAAATAGGGATGGTGACTGATCGGTGTAAACAAAGGAAAGGAAAGACTAAAGAGGCCAGCTAACAGGGTATGGAAAGCAGTAATTACAGAGTTTGTTTATGGAGAGGAATTAGTGTATCCTCAAAAGTAAGGCTCCGAACATGAAACTTGTGTTGCTGAATGCGGTGAATAAGGCTATCAGAAGATGTTTGATTGATCCCAAGTTACAATTCCTCATGCTTAAATTAGGCTGATGTAAATCCAGTGGTTTGCTTTGGGGTGTTTGGTCTGTTTGTGAGTTTACTTCATTTCATACTTGGAATACTCATTATTCAAAAAAAAAAAGTATCGCTACACTTCTTATCTTATACCTTTGATGGAGAGTAATTATGCCATTAATTGACTCGCTTATTCCCATTATTAATATATTTTTGTTTGTGAATTATCATGTATTGATAGTGTTTCGTGTCTCACGTGTATCAGGAGTATGTCGGAGTTTAAATGCATAATTTGATCTTATTATGCCTATTTTTTTCATTTTTTTTCTTACAAACAAACACACATATTTATTTTCACTCAATTTTTTTTTTAAATTTTCTTTTCATTTTTTTTCTGCAGTCAAACGTCTAAGGCTCCGTTTGGTTGTAGGAAAAAAGTGAGAAAAAGAAAAATTTTAAAAAAAATCCATGTGAAAGTTGTAAGAAAAAATTGATCTTATTTTGCCTATTTTTTCAATTTTTTTCTTACAACCAAACACACATTTCATTTTCACTCAAAATTTTTCTTTAATTTTTCCTTTCCTCTTCTTTTTCCTCGCAACTAGAGGTGTCAAAGTAATCCGTTGTATTAAAAAAAATCTAATTGATTAAATGGATTCAACTCAATCTGTTTGGACCATTTAATCCAATTACATATATTAAATGGATTGGATCATTTAATCCATTTAAAATTTATTAATAATCCAACTAGTCAATCCATTTTGCCACCCCTAAAGACAACCTTAATGATCATCTATACTAATAATTGGATTATGTCCTCAACACGCCAATAGCGACGACTTTTTTCGTAGCTAAAAGCCACCCATTTTCTCAATCCCATGACCCAGCCCATTTACGACAGGCCCATTTATCGAGCCAACGATCCAGCCCAACTCGCGGCCCACGACCCGACCCATTTTTCCGGCCCATAAAAATTAAAAATAAACTGTAATAAGGAAAACTATGAATAGGAATAAGAATAAGCATAAACCGAAATAAGAAAAAATATGAATAAGATAAAATAGGCATATGACAAAAAACAAAACAAAAACTCATTTAAATTCGGCCCGCATGACACCAAAAATTAGTCGATCGAGTCCCGACCCTATTTGACCGATTTGATTGCGCAGTTGGGACAACGCATTTCCGTCGGGACGACGGGCGGTACACTTGTGCGAAATAATATCACAAGCTTGAGGGATTAAGGCTAAACAACTAGAGTTCTTTGTTATTGAATTTGCGATTAATCAACGACCCAAAACACACAACAATACAAGCTTTGTAAGCAATGATGATATCACTTCTACTAAGTTTTGCTTTACAATGATGCTAATGTAGTTTGAATAGGAAGCATTCAGTCCCTAATACATGGATCTCTATATTTCATATATACAAATTTATAAAAAGTCATCAACATTTTTATCAAACGACCGAGCCTCGACCAACTGAACTACTATACTTTTTACTAATATATAAAAGTACTTTTTTGAACATCTAATTTATATCATTTATGGTTTAAATAAAGTTTCTACATTTTCCTTTTGTATATTTTTTGTTGTATTTAATTTAACTAAAATGTCCCCATCAAATATACTATACAAAAGTTGAAAATTGATCCATAAGTAGTCAAAAGCTTAGGCCCACTATCAGGGTCCAATCCACTAGTCAATGTAGCTCAGCGTTTAGCCTTCTTTTGAACTGAATTTAGCAATCCAGACAGGAGTGAGATACTAATTGCCATTTGCCAGACTTAAGTATAGTGTGAAATCAGAGTAAAGTGTAAAAGTAAAGTTGCCTTCACTTCGTCATGGAATCATTTAATCCCCCGAATCATTTACAATGGAATGAAACACTCCAAATTCATCTTTTCATTCCGTTTCAAATGATTCCATTTCATCAAAGTGAACGCATCATAAATGTAACCCAGCCTCACAGAAAATGTAGTCTTATCATACTAGTATGGAGATGAGGAGCAAAGCTCCATCAACCTTCATACACTACTGCTAATCTTCAAACACGAGATCAAAATTGATAAAGTAACTGGCAAGGTTGAAAACTGGTTTATAGCATATACAGAAAGTTTATGATGTGGAGCAGCATGTGTATCAGTTGACGAAAACACCTGTGGTAGGGGAAATGGGAAGGCCTTTGAGCACGTCTCTGAGAGCATAGTAGTGGCTATCACACTTATGGTCTAAGATGAAGTTGCCCGACAAGAGAATTCTTTTGAAACGGTTGCCTGATTTCGCCTCCAGAGTGTGAATTGTTCTAACCCCTTTCTTTGGCTGATGTTATCAGTGTCACGTGACCTCTTTAGATAGTATACTGTTCCGGGTAAGAATAACTCTGGAGCTGAAGCGGTTGTCACAAGTTGTTCTTTTTTTACCACAGTACGGGACTTTTCTTCATGATTGGATGTTGAAGAAGTAACTGAGGTGACTCGGGTTACTAATTGCATGAGTGTCCGCAGGCAAGCAACGGATTTTACTAATTACTCAGGTATTGAACAATATAAATATAGAACTCTCAAAGAAGGCATAAACGGTTGGTCTCACCCGATGAGTTTATACTGCTTTTAAATGTGGCAAACTGCGCGAGCTTCATTCCAACATCTTATACGGAGGAGACAACTTGCTTGGCATTTGTAATCATATCTAAAACGCTTCGTCGGTCTTCTTTGTCCAGAATACTGGTCCTGCATATGTAATAAGCTTGATAACTTTAGCTACCATTGTCTGAAGTTTTCGACTGTAATTGGACAGATTTGCAACAATCTACACGGCACTTTAGGGGAGAATAAATACAGTTTTAACTATCCTCCCCTTTATTCCACACACTAAAACTGATCTAATGATTGTAACGTACTGTAAAAGCCTGGTTTGAGCACTCGAAATTGCATACTCATTTTTAGTTGGCCGCTGCAAGACTTGTCCCTATAACCTTGACAATATCATTCGATCCAGCTTACATAATGACAGAAAACTTTCTCACCAAATAACTTAATTTTAATATCTGAAACTTGTATACAACTCCTGAAAATACTAGTGAACAATGATGTATAACAATAGAGACTGCTCGATGTACTCAACTCAACAGAATTAAATGCACCCATCAAAGCAAAGTAGCAAACTGAATATCATCAAAAGATTGAATATGCTTAAGCAATCAAGATTCTACTTGCCAATCAGTTTGAATAATCTCATTCCTTAACTTAGTAAGCGTGGCTACGCTGACTCGAGGGATAATGTCATCAGAGAATGAAGTCAATACTCAATACCAAAGTGGTCAAACAATGAGGCGAATGGGTGACCACTTACTTGCATTAAACAGTGGTGATGAAACCAGAGCAATCAACTGCAGTCTCTCTGGACACGCAAGGAGGAGTTGCAAATGCAACAGCAGAAAGAATATCAGGACTGAACCGTGAATTTTCATGGTCCTTCCTACGGAGCATTATAGCCAATAAAGAAGCTATAGCACCTCCAAGAGAATGGCCCACCAGCCTTAGCCTATACCCCTGCAGATGAATTAGGCTTTCATCAGGTGCCTATGATTTCTTATGCAAAAGAGACGTGCTGACATAAAAATAAAAAAACTAAGGCACAAACATACTTACACATCGAGATGGTCACCTCATGTTTCTCCAAGCATTTCCTTATATTTTTTAATTCATGAGTGAGAAACCATTGAGCAGCTTCAGTGATACCAAAGTGTGCTGAGTAGCCGTCTCTTGTGATTTCTTCATTACTTAGAGAAGCAATACTAGTGATAATATCATAGACCGTATGAGTACTACGAATTCCAAATATCACAAGTTTTCTCTGCTTATCAACCTCTAAATAATACCCCGGTCTTAGAACATTAGATTCATTGACGAGTTTAAGAACATTTCCTTCGCGGAGCATACTACGTCTGGCAAGACCCTCAGCGGTGCCTTTACACGACCCCTTGGCTAACTCAATGTGGTATATGAGATCAAGTACCTGTTTATACAAAATTAATCACCTTCATGACACTTATGTTGCATTCCTAACGAGAACTGCAGAAAATATACTAACATAAATAACATAACAAATGTAGTTAAAAAAAACTTACAATTGCTTTGGATGTGACATGAGCTCCCCGAATATTTTCAAAAGGATTCACAGATGTTTGTTTAAGATATAATAGATACAATTCTACAGTAAGATCACTTAAGCTCCAGTCCTGAATTCCAACTCAGCTTCTCTGGATGCTAGCAACGATTTCTGAGACCGATCGAGTAACAGGAGGAGACAATGCACATCCCTGTCGCACATACAAAATAAAAGTAAAATGTGCATAAATTCAACATCCAAATCCAACAGACAGACAAAACTCATCGCATCCCTACAAACAAATTATAACGAAAACAAACCTGTTGGTAAAGCCC
This sequence comes from Echeveria elegans, assembly GCA_035048345.1. NCBI lineage: Eukaryota > Viridiplantae > Streptophyta > Magnoliopsida > Saxifragales > Crassulaceae > Echeveria > Echeveria elegans. Next base: position 9,079 of record JAWWMW010112457.1, read on the forward strand.
ACCTCCAAAAATCCAATGCTGGCTCCAAAGCTTTCGAGAGCCAATCAATCTCTCAACTCCATTTATGATTACTCGGTTTATCATCATCGGTGCTTTCCTTACCAATCTCATGCCGCGGAGCATCCAATGTATTCCTGACTTCTTCTAGCCTCTCAACCACTGAGACTGATGCCTCGAAAACAGACTATACGCAAGCCTTTAAACTGAACTCTCCTTCTGCATCACTCTCTCCGTCGTACCTAAACAAAATGGAAAAAAAATCATCAGAAAAATCATGAAATTGCATTTCCAGACTTCAGATCAAAATTAGGGTTTACGCAAAATCATGAACAAATTAATCCAAAAAATCCACCAAATTCCAAATTTGGATTAAAAATTTCCATAAATATAAGAGCGGAGGAAGCTTCGTGAACTCACCGATTCCGCTGAAAACAAATTTCATAATCTGATGAACCATTTCGGACGATGGCAATAATAGAACGGCGCGTGATCCCTGATAAAGAGTTGAACGGTGATGATGACGTCATTTCATGGAATAAGGTGCATAAATGCTGACCGGATTTTGGCGGTGGGCGACGGAAGTCTAACACTGAGGAAAAACGGTGAGTCGGCGGAGGAAGGAGGATGGCAGTGTTGTAAATTGGTAGATTGTGACGGTGATATAATCTTTATGTTTATAGTAGCACGTGGCTTACTTTAGTAATGACGTATCGGAGTCAGATTGCGATTCGATTTGTGCGGGTCAGAACTGTTCTGCTTTGCACGCCGGGCGAAATTGACCTCACATGTCTTGCTCTGCTCCGACCGGCACAGGAACATGCCCTACCCTGTGATTAATTAAAATTAATTAGAATTAATTATGATTAATTTAGTTTAATTAGGAGTTAATTAAGATTAATCGCGGAGCGGGATAGGACAGTGCAGAGTGCTGGATAGGACCTGCCCTATCAGCGGTAAGTCAAAAATTATAATTTAGAGCTGTCTCGTTTAACTCTGTCGAAACGTCGCGGGTCGGCGGATCACATGTCAAATTGTCAACCCTAAGGAAACTCTAGTTTTTGTTATTGGGCCGATGATATCTTTCATAATGTCCTACTCCGGCCCAAAATT
>JAWWMW010112468.1:0-10187 GCA_035048345.1 Echeveria elegans
CTGCCCTGATAAAAATTTCAATTTCAATTTCATGGCCGAGAATGAAAGCCTTAATCTAGTGTCTGATTCAAGTTCTATTTGTTTCATATATTTTTTAATGTTTTGAAACATGAATTGTGAAACTTTTGTGCAGATTTTTTTTTGAACTTGATGTTTTGAATTCTAACGTAAGGTAAAGTAAAATCGACATATCTACGTATCGAGTTTAACAATACAAAACGAGTCAAGGTAGAAACTAATTTTTGACAACCATTCCAATGTTGTCAAATACTCGTATTAATACTATGTTTTTACCGATTTTACGTATCTAGGTGTTGATTTCGTATTAAACCAGAGGTAGAAACGTTTTTTTTTATAAAATCAGACTCTGGACTGATTTTACCTACGTTTTGATACTGTAAAAACGGTAAAAACGATAAATACTACATTTTTACCGCATCAGCAAAAAAATTAAAATAACAATGGGCATGTTGAAAATCCAGTCCATCACCTAAAAAATAAAAAAATAAACACACAAAAAAAGAAAAAACACCTTACGAAATCGAAAAAGGAGAAACTCTAAACGCTAATCATTCTACTGCTCCGTCGTATGTCGTTCACGTCCGCCTGTTGCATGCCTCCTCCGCGATTGCGCCTCCTCCTCACCCAACCTTCTAATGCTGGAAACCGACATTGTTGTTTTACAATTTACCTCAGATTGAGCCAGCATGCATTTTTGAACCCGAGATGTCAATGGCCATATCAAAAAATGCTCGAGGGAGGAAGAAGCAGTACAACGTTTGACATTATTTTAAAATACAAGTTCTTCGTAACCGTAAATTTCTTGCTTAAAACTTTGTAGCTTTTTGTAGTTACAACTTACAAGCAGCATCAATACAGTCTTTGAAATTGGGTTTGAATTATTTTCACTCGCCTGTCTGCTGCTATCTCTCAATTCTGAAATTCATTTTCATGGCTGAAAATGATAGCGTTAATCAAGGGTCCGATTCAAGTTCTTTCAGAGGTCGAGGGAGGAAGAATATTCATTTTCATGGCTTTGGCGAGTGTGTCTTCAAATGATTTGAACTTTGGTGTTAATATTGAAGATGTCCTATCATCTGAATACGAATTTAATGAAGTTGAAGATGGAGACGCCGATGAATTTTTTTGAAACATTTAGTTTTTGATATTTTGAAATTTGAATTATGAACCTTTTGTGCGAAGGTTTTTTTTGAACTTGATGTTTTGAATTAGAAACTTTGGTAATTTTGGAATGTGTAATCTTTTTTAAAGTTATGAGCTGGTTAGGCACAGAGAATTATTTATATGCATATATCATCCTACTATATAATTCTAATGTAAGGTAAAATCGACGTATCTACGTATCTACGTATCGAATTTACCCATACAAAACGAATCAAAATAGAAACTAGTATTTGACAACCTTGCTCTCTTATTGGTGAGTTCATCGATGATCTTTTTGCTAGCGTTCGGTTGTACTCCATTAGTTTGCACATAACGGCCTAACGGTATTTAGGATTGTCAAAATGATATTCCTACTATCATAGGTTCAGATAAAGCTCTAATTCAAAAACCATGTAATATATTTCACCAAACAGGAAGATCCCGTACAGACTATAAACCACTCTAGATGTTCCAAAACTGGCGATTGTTAAATCTCGTCCAGAGAAACCAGGACTTTAAAAACCAGCAGGCTAATTTCGACACATAAAGCCAAACCTCGTACATGGTGTGTGCAACTTGACAGAAAGCATAGATGCTCCATTATTCAAACAAATTTAGTTAGTGGTTGACGTCCTCTTTTGTTCTTTCTACTTTCCTGTTTGGGTATCTTTTAAAATTTCTTCTATTTTCTTTTATAGCAATTAATTCACTCACACAATACACTCTCTTTCCTACTTTCTCTTACTTATTTTTATCTTATTTTACTCTCACGCTCTCATTATTCCTTAATTACCGTATCATGTACCCAAATAGGAATATTACTACTAGTACTTCATTTCAAGAAACCAACACAACCGACAGCTTTTTTTTCAAGTGCTAATGGTTTTCTCACAACAAAACTCTTTGGCTCCGTTTGGTTGCGAGGAAAAAGTGAGAAAAAGAAAATTTAAAGAATAATAATTTTCTCATGAGAAAACTGTAAAGAAAATTTGATCTCATTTTGCCTATTTTTCACTTTTTTCCTTACAACCAAACAAACATTTTCATTTTCCCTTAAATTTTTTCCCTTTTCTTTTTCTCTATAACCAAACGGAGTAAACATTACCAAAATTTTCCAGCTGCACTGCTGGCTGCTGCACAGTTTTAATTTTATCTTAATCCCAAAAAAAAAAGTTTGTTATTAGCAACGCCACTATATATATCGCACCCGGCTGTTACTCACTTCTCATCACTACAAATCTCAACTTCAACTAATACAAAAAAATTCTTGATTTTCTGAAGATGTCAACTGCTGGACAGGTTATTAGATGCAGAGGTACATGATCACACAATTCACAACACTAGTCAATTTCATAGTTGTTCGTCTTCTGTTCTTTTCTGTGTTCTTTTAATTTTTTGTTCAATGAAATTGTATTGAATTTTGTTGGTGTACGTTCGTTGTGGTGTAGCTGCTGAGGCATGGGAGGCCCGAAAGCCGCTTGTGATTGAACAAGTCTAGGTTGCTCCTCCTCAGGCGATGGAGATTTGCGTCAAGATCTTATTCACCTCTCTTTGTAACACTGATGTTTATTTCTGGGAGGCTTAGGTACTTGATGTAATTCCTAGAGAAATTACAGAACAGTTCTACACTGATACAATATGTATAACCTGTCCTAAAGTTCTAAATATCAAGAACTTAACAAATTCTATACTGGAATTCACCACAACACACAACCTAACCTATCAGAGATTTACTAACAACGGAAGTACTCAAATCAGGGCACACAATAACCAGAATATACCCTCTACTAATACTAACAGTTTAGATACTTCAAGTTAATCAATAACCTGAATGCAAACTGGAAAGTAAAGATGCAGAGGTTAAAGAAAAAGAAAACAAGCCTTTTTTAACGTGGAACCGGCGTAACGCCGGAGGAAACCACGTGAAGCTCGACCAGGCTTCAAATCCACTATAACCACGGCCACGAACACCGCTGCAAATCCTTTACAAGCCAAATCAAGAGAGAGATGTTGCTGAGACCGCAACCACGCTGTTGAAGCTATGTAACCTAGCTTTCTACAACTCGCAGAGCATAGAACAAGATGATCTACTACTCTATTACACTCTCTCAGCCTGATCTAACAATCACTCAAGGATTTCTGGAACAATCAAGAACGAAAAGATGAATCGGAAACCAAGGAATGAGATCTGAAATTTCTGATGATTTCTGAGAAACCCTCGTGTTAGAGATGCTTTTGTACTCTGTTGGCAAACCCTTGGATCATCCCAAGATCGGACGGCTGAGGCAGCACATTAGTTCTAGCGTGACTTTCTCCACTGGGCCAACGAGTAATGGGCTGAGAACTCAGTCCAGTTTCATACTTCAGTACTACTACTTTTTATAAATCCTAACATTTTCGGTTTTTGAATCTATTCGTTTCGGTTGTATTTGACTTGACCGCACGGAATTTTACATGTGGATGTTTATGTTTTTTCAGGGCCAGACCCCTATATTTTCTCGCATTTTCAGCCATGAGGCCGGCGGGTAAGGAGAATTCAGTCTATTAGAATCCATACAATTTTTCACTTCCAATGTTTTATTTTTAACTTTTGTTGGAGTGCTATTTCAGAATTGTGTAAAGTGTAGGTGATGGTGTCATGGGTCTGGTACCCGATGACCATGTCTTGCCAGTCTTTACCGTAGAACGAAAGGAGTGCCGCCATTGTAGATCAGAGGAAAGTAACATGTGTGATCTTCTTAGGATCAACACTGACCGTGGCGTCATGCTTAATGACGGCAAGGCTAGCTTCTCCATTAAGGGTCAACCAATGTACCACTTTTTTGGAACTTCTACGTTTAGCGAGTGCACTGTGGTCCGTATTGGATGTCTCGCAAAGATTAACCCAGCTGCGCCATTGGACAAAGTTTGTGTTGTTAGCTGTGGTATCTCCACAGGTTCGGAGAAGGAAAAATAGTTTTATTTTATTTTCTAAACTTTCTATATAACTTGTTCGTAACCCAAATAATTTTACAGGTCTAGGCGCCACGCTATATGTAGAAAATTCCGGAAAGGGTTCTTCGGTGGCTGTTTTCGGACTGGGAGCCGTTGGCCTTGCGGTAAGTATACCTCATTTACATAAATTTAGTTTTTTTCTCGCTTGTTAAGATTTTGCACTAATTTCCCATCCTGATCAGGCCACAGAAGGTGCTTGAATGGCTGGTGCATCAAGATTCATCGGCAGTGATCTACATACATACCAAGAGATCCGAGGAAGGTGTGTGCAGTAATTTGCTGTGATACATTTGTATGGATGGTCTTACTTGACGAGTCAAATCTTTTTATGTAATTCGATTTCTTGTCTCAATTTTGCAGCAAAAAATACTTGGAGTCACTGAGTTTGTGGATCCAAAAGTTCATACAAAACCTGTGTAAGAAGTGATCGCTGAGATGGCTAACGGGGGAGTTTATCGCAGTATTGAGTGTATCGGAAAAGTCAATGCCATGATATCTGCATTCGAATGCGTCCATGACGTAAATTTCTGAATGACTATTCGAAACATTTTTTCTCTGTTCTTGAAAAAATATTTGAATGGAGCTCGAAATGCTTTGGCTTTAATTCGTATGCAGAGGTGGGGTGTCGCAATACTGGTTGGAGTGCCTAACAAAGACGATGTTTTTTTTAAAGAGGATCACAGGGTTTCACTCCTACCCCAATGGAGACTTACGCAAAGACTTTCCAGAAGGTCACCCATCTAGTACTGCTCTCGTTCAAGCACGCTTAAATACGGAGTTCTTATGAGATCCGGTCCAACTGTGCTTGGGTTATTGCCCCAAAGACGATGTGTTTAAAACCCATCCAATGAATTTCATGAACGAAAAAAACACTCAGAGGTACTTTCTTTGGTAATTACAAGTCGCGCATTGACCTTCCTTCTGTCGTGGAGAAATATATGAACAATGTAAATGTTCCTTTCGCGTTAAAGATTTTCTGAAATTGTTTTTGTTCACAATTTTGAGAGGTAACCCTTAATGAGAACGTGAATGCCGGCGCGCAATTCATCACTCACAGCGTCCAGTTCTCCGAGATCAACGGGGCATTTGAGTACATGCTCAAAGGAGACGGTCTGTGCTGCAGTGCTGCATCATCCATATGGACTCTTAAGAGCATTTACAAGGACTAAGAAAAAGAAAACAAAGCTTTCCTATGCAACCATGTTTTATACAACTTTGGATATTCTTGTGATTCAGTATTTTTGGTTTTCCATGTATACAATTTGCTCAAGTGTTTACTCTTTTAAATAAAGAATGAACGATCTTTTTCTACAAAATCTTGTGAATATCCAACTCATCAGGACATCGATTCTGACTGTCAGGCACAATTTATTCAAAAGTTCAGACTCGAAAATGATACAGAAATGCATAGAATGGATCAAGCATATACCGTAAAGCAACGATGATAAATTCTATGCATGTAATGGATCAATGAAAATAATTTCTATATGCATAGAATTGATCAATGAAAATAGTTTCTATATGCGTTCCCTTGTTGGTTCCTTTTACATGATCACCTTGTTGACTACGACGAAACTAAAATATACAATTATTTTCACAAAACTACAAATCCCCGGCAAGAGTACCTAAATTATGAAACAATGATATAAAACTAACATGGATACAGCCTACAGAAGGCACTTAAAACAGTTTCGTGCCTAGGCAAAGAAAATGAATAAAAGAAAAACAAGGAAAAGCGGCTTCTGGCTACGCGATTAGTACACATAATGAATTAGATAACGAGTATGTCTGCTAGAGAAAGGTGCATCAGGCTGCATACAAAATGTGTCAGCAATCGGGAACATGTTTTGTTAAGGTACGATATGGTAAACTATTCGATGAACTTTGATGATGGGAAGTGGTAGCAAGAGCCAAGAGGAGGTTGAGTACTTTGGGAGTAGATCATTTGTACTCCATATAGATATCGACTATGGATAGGTGGTGGTGCGTAAATGGTTATTTGACAATTAACCCTAAGCCCAAAATTTTCTTTTTCCTGATTTCACCTTATCCCATTCTAATTCGAAATTGTTGGGGAATTTTATAATTAACCTCTTGTCCAACTTCTGATAAGATCTTGATCCAAAGGTTTTTATTTTCGGAAATCAGATACACATTCTACATCTTTTGTTTGAAAATAGTGCGAAGAAAATGAAAGTGAGCTCCAATTTGTGAATCGTTTTCAAAAGGCGCTACGAAACTCGAAATGAATAAGTCAATTCATAAGAAATAATCCAAGCAAGATCTAGTATGAGACTAAATATTCGTACGTTACAAAACGAGCTATCTTGGACCAAGTAAACTTGGCAGTTACAAAAATCGAGTTAAGCCTATCCCATTATCCCGTTATCTTAGGAGTTGCAACAGTAACATGGAGAAGATGAGTGAGCGGATAGGTCTCCATTTCTGTTGGCGTTGAAGACTATAAGTTGAGATCCCTTTCTCCTTCAAAGGTCATCAATTGTAAAAGCAATTCCAACAGACCTCTAGTTTCTCTATGATTTTTTCTTGTCTGCGTTTTCATGTGAGTGTGGTGATAGTAAACGACAGACATTCCCTTCGTCTTCATCAATCCAGTGTCATTGATCGAAGGTTCCGCTACTTTATCTTGGCAGACTAATTGCTGAGTTGAACCCGACATAGATACGGGGACAATACAATGTTAAGGATATTGCAAAGCAAGCCTCATCGACATCCCTAATTCCAATTTTGTATCTCTTCTTTTATTTAGTTGCATCAATATTCATTCAATTGCATTATTATTCATTTGCAGTCTTGATGTTGCATATCAATGTGATTATTAGTTAATTTGATTTTATATTACCTGCATGATACTATCATTATTTCCAACAATCTTAAGATTGGTTTGGTTTCTTATAGGATTTACAAGCTCATGATTTACTTTTGTGTACTGACATTTTAAAGGTTTTATTTTTGTGCGCTAACTTGACATGTTTGTCTGTAGACATGAGTACTGATAACCAAAATGTAAATATGGATGTTGATGATCCATTGGCAGTTGACCAGCAGACTCTGAATGATATGAACATCGGGGTTGCTAATCCAATTGTTGTTGTCTCTATCGCTGCTGGTATGTAACAAGTTCATGTAAGAGGACCTATTGGAGTACAACAAGCTTTTATGACCGTTGTTGTCACTGTCGAAGTGTAGAAAGCTCATAGGGTAGCTGTTAGAATACAATAGAATATTTCTACGGCTACTACTATTTTTGAAGCACAGATACCAAGGCCTATTGGAGCTTCAGGGGTACAGCAGACACTGTCGTTTGTTGTTGTTATGATTGGACTTTTTGGCCACATCTTAGTCACATCATTGGTGACTCTGCAAGGTCCGGGTGGGGTCGGATTGTTGTGAATCCTAAGAAACCAGCAAAATTAGTGATTAGAACTTCAAAAGTTGACAGATGAAGATGCACTTCTTTTTGTACCAGCTAGGGATGGTTAACTTGTTGAACCAACGTCCTCCTAGGCTCGGTGAGGATGGGCAGGACTCACAGGTGCACAATGCATACAAAATGTGGAAGGAGGCTGATACTTGTGTCAGAATCAAATCATGAATTTATTGTCTGAAAACCATTGCAAGGTGTATACGTCAGTCGAGATTGTCAGAGAACTGAGGAGGTGTTGGACAAAAAGCGTCGACACGATGATGCTGGCTCTAAAAAGAGCACATCAGGTGGATGCTTCTTTATTGGTAACAATGTCGTTTCTTGGTTTAGTAAAAAGCAAAATTGTATTTCTCTATCTATTGCTGAAACAGAGTACATAGCAGCTGGAGGATGTTGCCCGCATATGATCTGGATGACACACATGCTAGACGAGTATAGTTTGTCGCAGGGGGATGACTTTATTCTGTGACAGCAAGAGTGTTATCGATATTTCACGAAATTCAGTACAACACTCTAGAACCAAACATATCGAGCTCAAACATCACTATATAAGAACGCTAGTTGAAGAGAAAATTATTTCATTGGAGCATGTATCGACTGAGAAACAACTAGCTGGCATCTTTACTAAGGCCACTGAGACATTCACAATTTGAAGCTCTCAAACTCGACTTGGGTCTGAGCTCTATCACTGCCTAAATCAATACAGGTTTTCTTAGTCGTCAAAGGTCTCAGACACTTATATGTTTGACGACTAAGGCTGTAAAGATTCGCTGGATCAAGAAGACATGTGGCAGAATTTTATTTCTCAAATATTTCAGGGTTATTGTTATTCATCATTATTCATATTATGTCACAACTATATCAGATTTTGGAACTGAAACGTATTGACGAAGTAATGACGAATTTGACCTCAAGGAAGGCATCTCTCCGATCATCAAAGCCAGCAAAGTCGAAATCAACGGCAACCACAGCGAAGGGTAGATCGAAGAAATCTCAGGTAACAACTTTCGTTGTTTCCGCTGTTTCTAAAAAATCAATACTATGTCTGAGGCTGTTGAAAGTATGGTAGTAGCTGAGTCTCCTATGGTTGTGAATATATCTGTTGATTCTGATATACATGTTGCTGCAAAATCGGATGAGGTTGTTATGGTTTCTGTTGAGAGCACTGGGTAGAGGAACCAAGTACTGGTCAGAAAAAACATTCCACTGTTGATGTCAGTTTGGAGAAATCAAGTGAATAAGACATTAGTCAAAGAAAGAGTTAAAGAAGTTATTGAGGAATTTTTAAATATTGTTGAGGAAAGTCCTGTTTAGCAAACCACCGATGCACAAGTCGATACTAAGAAGGTGAATGTTGAGTCAGACACTGATGTTCCAGAAGTAGTGAGACATCTAGAAGATGCAGGGTTTGATGAAAGCGGTCAAGACTGCAAAACCTTTCTGTGAGAAACAGATAAGAAAAGTGTTTGACTAAAAGTCTCAGATTGGAACCTGGTTGCCAGCATCCTAACTAACGAAAGAGTGCCTGAGTCCATTTGGCAGGCCCTTAAGTACCAATAAAGATAGTCAAGGGCGTTCTTTATTTATCAGGATGTTAACATGACTATTATAAGCCTTCTGAATCTAATACGCAATGAAACATTGGACCTCATATCCTAGCTAGAACATTCTGGAGTGACATAGAAATCTGATCAGGAAGCCCGTTCAGATTCAGACGCAGGAAACTGCCGAGTCTATGAACACCCCTGTCATATTTTTGTGGCAAAAGTGGGAGTAGCTTGTATCAGGCGCTGAAGTTATGACCTGGTCTATTTTCAATCTATGAACTGCCTGACTTATGTGTCAGTTGAAGACGTATGTATACCAATCAATGAATTGGTTTTCTTATGGTGTTCTTGGGTTTCTGTATGCTATCCTACGAGATAGTCAATTATATTATTTTGTCAAAAAACTGTCAACTGAAAGTACCATGAACTTAGGTGTTTATGTATGACAATATTTTTGGCCTCAAATATTTCTTGATCTAGCGCCTGAGACAAACGATGATCATGAATGCTTGACTCAGAGGGTGAGTCAAGCGGCTTCTCCTCAGATTTACTGCCAGCTGGAAATATTTGTATCTTTATCTTTTGGAAAGTTGATAAAGATGGAATCAAGAGGCGGTTGAGGAAATCAGATTAAATATTATTTATAATCAAGTTAATCAATTTTCCAGAATATTTTGGATATTGCTATATTTTTGAATTAGCAATTATTTTTGAAGATGGAATATTTCAAAAGTTAATTATGGCAAGTAAATCTTTTGTCTGAGAGATAAGAAAGCAACCGGGTGCATATAAATAGAAGCGACCTCCATCTTCAATTTCAAGTCGAAATACGCCAAGTACAAACACTTTGTTCGACGAAGAGCACGAGCACAATTCTGGCCGTTCATATCAGTCACGGAGAGGTGATATTCTGACGAACGCCATCAAGCTGTCAAAAGCTGCTAACTGACTGTGTCAACGAAAGTCTGAGGGCACAGTGCAGAATAGTTCAGACTGGGTCTGAACTGGTGGAAATCTAGACGGGGTCTCGTATC
>JAWWMW010112519.1:0-10185 GCA_035048345.1 Echeveria elegans
TCTCTGTCAACCCATTTCGGTTTATAGTATACCCTGTCCAAGAATCTCTGAATTGCCTCCTGTCTTAACTGTCCCTCATCCATCCTTGGCAGAAGCTTCAAGTAAAATTGAACAATTCCTTATGAGTCTGCAGACTACGTGGACGCTTTGATAATTTACCATACGCGGACTTGACCAGAATTCATGAAATTCAGTACAGTTCCGCGTACAAAATTAGACGGTGGCCGCGTACGAGCTCGGACAAGATTCCAATCGGATTCTGACCAATTCTGGGTTGATTCCTGCAATTTCTAAAAAAACCACACCACCACAACTCGAAATACACCCTAAGTTCGTTCTCTAACAACCCAAATCCCCCAAAACACAACCCTTCCAAATTCAATTCAACTCAAAATTCAAACTCAAATTCACAACTAACCTGTTAAATTCGACGATTGCGCTAAAACTTGAGTATATTCGTGGTTGAATTCAAGCTTTGGCCGAGTGAGGAGGTTTTGGTGTTTGGAATCGGTTTAGGGTTCTTCTGCTGGGTAAAACGACGTCGTCTGGTTTAGGAAGATATGCGAACATGTTTGTAATTCAGATACGCGGACAGCCTTTGAATTTCAGTAATTCGCTTCATGTCCGCGTATAACAATTGTGGCACAGCCGCGTGATCGTCTGGATTACAGACTACGCGGACCTTCGTCGAATTAACTACCCAGAACTCTACCCATATCCGCGTACGATAATCAAAGTCTGGCCGCGTAGTCGTCTGGAAAATTTCCTTTACCCACCTGAAAACTCGCTCGACATGCACTCAAATAATACCCGTCATTGCATCAATTATATTTGTGACTCAAAACTAATTAGAAACATGAAAATAAAATAAAATAAATAACTTACTAACCCGGGCTGCCTCCCGAGGAGCGCACTTGTTTAACATCGTGGGCTCGACGATATCTCTTACTTTATTCCTCGATGGAGGGCTCCGCCAACTCAACTTCTTCATCTGGGGGAATTACTTCACCAAAATAATGTTTGACACGCTGTCCATTTACCACAAATCTCTCCCCAGTCTTCTGCTTTTCGATCTCTAACGCTCCGTTGTTGAATACTCTTGTTATAGTGTATGGACCTGTCCAACGAGTGCGAAGTTTTCCAGGCATCAGTTTTAAACGTGAAGAAAATAGTAATATATGTTGACCTTCTTCGAATGAACGTCGAAGAATATATTTATCGTGATACATCTTCGTCCGCGCCTTGTAGTCTGATTGGCTCTCATAAGCCTCTAGACGCAGCTCTTCAAGCAGCGGCGGCGGCAAAACAGTGCAATCAATATGCTTTAAACCTTCCAAAGCGCTTCTGCAAGACTCATTAGCCGTTTGTATTGTTTTTGATATTTCAATTTCAAACCATTGCCAATCAACGTTCAGGAGTCTAAATGGAAAAACAAAAATATAGACACGTCCAGCTATCTCCGTTTTACGTTTCTTAGTTCGCAGATGAGAAAATGCATCTCGATTCTCATTGGAATTGCGTGCTGGCATTAGTAACTATAGCTCAGCACATGGTTTTTTATGGAAAAGTTCAAAAAGGTGTTCCAACTGCTATCCATATCAAATTACAGTAAAAACTACCAAATAGACAGGGGAGGGTCACATAAATTACAAAATGAATCAAATTTAGATCATTTGGATTTTAGTTCATTTGTACCTATTCGTGAGTACGTTGCAAAAATGACATGGCGAATTGATATACGATGTAGAATGTCTACAACATTAATCGTTTATAAGTATATAACTAAGTCGTTTAGGTGATAACTGATAAGTGCATTAAGTTTGTACTATAAAATAAGGGTTAATTACAGAAAGACGTGTATTTGTAGAACTTTTTACAGAAGACACTCCTAGTGTTTTCGCTTTTACTTAAACACATGCTCGTTTTCGCCGTCAACAATTCGACACTCTCCTTCACAATTAACGATAATGAACCCTTAATCATATTTTGAGAAACATTAAGGGTCCGATTGAAATCCGATTAATACAATCGGACCCCTTCTTCCTCTTCCTCCTCCTCGAAGCACCGGCGCCCCTCCTCCCTCTTCCGTTCCGTTTCATAGATACACCTCGCCACTTCTCCAAAATCGCTTATGTCATCGCTATAAAAATAGCCCAACCCTCAATGTCAATAGCAGCATCAACCGAACCCAGCCAGAACGCCCAAGACAGAAGCACTACTATCCCTCACAATGCAGCCCAGGCCCGCTATCTTTCCCCACGGAAAGCTTCGTCACAGTTCAACTTCAGACTTTGCTCAGGAGGAGCCTATCAAACTCCACACTCATTTCCTTCCAATATAGAAAATTTAAACCCTGGCAAAAGAAAATGTTGAATCTTTGCCTTTGTGGTAACAATAGTAGATGAAGGGTCTATCACCATGAGCCCGTCGGTTTCTATTGAACCATAATATTCTGGCACTATAACAAAACAAGGCAAGAGTTTCAGACTTGTATTCCTTAACACAATAGCCGATCCAGTCAGCAACACAATCAAACCTCAGAGGGTTTTGTTAGTCCAGCAAATGCATGATTTATCCACCTTATTAAATCACCACTTGCATTTGCGTGACATTTTTGTAATATTTTTGAATTGATGATCTACCCTCAAACCCTCTATATTCTATTAAATATATATATATATATATATATATACCCTGAAAATAAAGAGGGTTTAAGGGTATATATTTAATAGAATATAGAGGGTTTGAGGGTATATATATATATATATGAATGTCTACTTTGTATTTAATATTTTTTCACGAAGTTGTTAGCTAAGGGGGTGGCTTTCAGTATACTTAAAATTTATATGGGTCATTTCCAATTACTTTGAACTAGTACTTTTTGCACATATACTTTCTTGTTTTGAACTTTATTATATCATATTTGAATATTTATAAAATTATAGTTTATGATATCTAATTCGAATATTTAGATAAAGAGAAGAAGAATAATTGGGAAATAATTGACATGAGATTCCTCAATTACATATAATAGAGAAGTAGCAAAATAAAAATATAGTTAAATTGGTAACCGTCAAAAGAGGTTCACCAATTACATATAGAGATAGAGAAGTAGAAAAATAAAAATATAATTAAATTGGTAACGTCAAAAGATGTTCAGCAATTACATATAGAGAGACAATACAAATGATTTTGATATATTTTATTTTTACAGATATTTCCAATAATTTCCAATTTACTAGAATATGCAAAGTAGGTTAAGGATATTGTGGGGAATTTATAATTATCCAGAGTTGCTAGTAAGTAGAGTGCTAAGGGACAAATATTTTTGCAATATGGATATTATGGATGTAAACAGATTCATGTGCATGGAAGTCTTTGTGCAGTGTTATGAGGATTTTTTAAGGAGTGCAAGAGTGAGAACAACACTTTTAGATGGAAAACAGGAGCATCAGGAGAGTATACGGTTAAGGAGGGATATGCTATGGCGTGCAAATGGAAGCTGTCCCAAAGCAATAAAAGCGGAGAAGCATCAAATCGGGAAGAAATTCAGAAAATTTGGAGGAGTATTTGGAGGATGCATTTGCCGGATAGAGTAAAAACCATGATATGGAAAGCTTTCCATCATGCGGTGCCTGTGCCAAATAATCTCAAGAAGAGATGGTGCAATGAGGATGGCGGTTGTTGTTTTTGTGGCTTTAAGGATCAAACTGTTACTCATTTTTTGGTGCAGTGCTGGTAGGCTAAATCTCTATGGAGAAGTCTAGAAGTAAAGGGTGTGCCGCTAGGCGTGGAGCGGAATGTTTCAGACTGATTGTGGTGGTTTGCAAAGGAAGGTTCCATAGAGGAGTTGAAAGTTATAAGTGTAGGGATAGGTTAGTTTGGAGAAATAGGAACCAATTGGTTCATGGTAATAAAGGATGGACGGTTGAGGAGTGAAGTATGAGAGTAAAAAGCTATTTAGAAATGTTCAAAAAGCGCGGCATCCTTGGAGGGTCATCCCTGGGCAAAACAGAGGCAGATAGTCATAGCAAATGGGGGGTATGGTCTATGGTGTGATGGATCATGGTGTAGCCAATATCGAAGGGGTGGTTATGCGGCTGGGTTAACAAAAGGGGACATAATTTGGGGTTGTTTGGTTGGTTGGATGAATGATTGTAATTCAGTTGTTGAAGCTGAGATAAGAGGGATATTGGCTGGGTTGGAGGTGGCGCGCAAAATGAGTTGTTCTGAGATTGACATTGCTTCGGGTAGCACTGCTGTCATTAGGAGTGTTCAGAATGAATTAGGAGGGATGGGAAATGATTGCCGGTTGATGGAGGAGGGGTGGAGGGTGCTTAATCATAATCCAAGGTGGTCTTTATTTCATATTTTCAGGGACAACAACATGGTTGCAGATATGCTGGCAAAAATGGTAAGGAGAAGGCAATGGGCATGGAAGGACTTGAATGTGATTCCTAGAGTGGTGGCGGATATAAAACGTGTGGCTCAACGGGCTCCGTAATCGTTCAGCTGGAGATCTGTGGGTAGATGCTCGGAGGATTGCTTTCGGTAGGGGGTATTTTTTTTCCCTCGTGTAGGGTGTTCCCTGGCCATGTTTTTTTTTTCCTATGCCTTAAAACAAAACAATCTTGACAAAACGATCGTTTTGTCAAAATCAAAACACAACACTTAAATCAAGTATTAACTTAAATCAAAATAAATAAAAATTATAAAAATTATTTAAAATTTAATATTTTAATTTAAAATAAGTATTAAAGTGTTAATTTTTGAAATAATTATTTTTAGAAATATAAAATAAAAATTTAAAGGGAGAAAAGTGTGAATTTTGTTTAAATATTATTAATGAAAAAAGTTTAATAAAAATTATTTTATAATTTTATTGAAAAAAATTATTATCTAGTAATGTATTATTAGTTTTTAGGTATTAGTTATTAGTTAATTATGTTTTCATTTTTTATTTTAGATTTTTAAAAATAATTATTTCAAAAATTAACACTTTTTTAGTTTGTAAAAGTGAGAAAAGTATTATTTTTTGAAATAATTATTTTTCACAAAATTAAAAATTTAAAAGTATTAAAATTACTTAAAATTAATACTTTTTTCACTTTTTTTGATTACTACTTTTCTCACTTTAATACTTATATTAAATTAAGATTAATACTTTTTAATAATTTTAATAATTTTTAATTTTTATTTATTTTGATTTAAGTTAATACTTGATTTAAGTGTTGTATTTTTAATTTGACAAAACGACGTCTTTTTGTTAGGATTTTTACAAAATGACGTATTTTTGTTTTATGTTAAACGACGTCATTTTGTTGTTAATGAAAAAGTTAACGTCGTTAACGAGTGTCGTTATTCGACTTAACGACATGTCTATGTTGGCAAAGGCAACATAAGTTTAACAATTAAAGTGAAAGTAAACATTAAGTACATCATAAAAATGGACTTTTTCAAGTTGAGGATTAATATGGCCGAATCGAAAAAGTTGGTGATTTAAATGACATTTTTTCCGATTTTAGAATGTAATGTTTTAATGTTAAATTGTTTGTTTTTCTAATATCACGAGATCCAACGGTTTAGTAACTTCAACACAATCACAAAGCTTCAACAAGTGATGTCATCCTTTGCATAACCTTTATATATAAATTATTTTCTATGATAATCAGTGAGCGGACATGCCACAAACTCAAGCCATGATTATTCTGGAGAGCACTCTTGATATCCTCCGATGAGGAAAAAGAGTTGACCACTAGACCGTTTTTCCTTGTACGTTGCATAACGTATCTTATAAGTAGAAATGTATTTTATAATTGTCCCCGAGGGTATGATCCAATTAAAATTTAAGATTTCGTGAGGCGGTCAGAATCAAACAAATGAATTATAAATCAATTAAGTGCTTATAAGGTAGAATTCTTTTTTTTAAATTTATTCCTACATCGTACAAGGACATGACATTAATCTGACTTAAGGCGGAGATGCATCCAAGACAACTGAAGATCCAAACGCGCCTCTAGCTTTCTTTATGGAATTATGTGAAACAATTAAGATTAATGGTGTTCCTAAAGAGATTGTACGCTTAAAAGTATTTTCTTTTTCACTTATTGGAAGAGCGAATTTTTTTCTAGGAACATTCACCACCTTGAATGACATGGCCAAGACTTTTCTTAATCATTTCTTTCCACCTCGAAAGACGGTACAATTTAGAAACTTATTTCTAATTTTGCTCATTGAGATGGAGAAACGATCTATGAAGCGTGGAAAAGATTCAAGGATCTTCTTCGCACGTGTCCCCATCACGTACTTGAAAAATGGCTTGTAGTCCATTTATTCTATGTGGGGTTTAGATTCGGAAGCTAGAGTAGTCAAAGATCAAGTACATGGGGGGATCAATAATGGACATGAATCCAGTACAAGGAGAACGGATTATTGAGAAAATCGCTCTGAAATCACACTTATGGTCAAGCGAAAGGATATATCCTAAGAAGAGCACTAGACATGAACACGTTAGAGTTGTGGACATGGATGAGGCAATCACCAAATTAGGAAAGAAGTGATGAATTAGTCACTACCTTAGGAAGGATTTGTCTAGGAAACACACAACCTCCTGCCCAACAAGAGTTGCGTAGTATCTGCAATTCTAAATCTACAAAAAGAATAGTTCGTTAACTTTTTAGGAAGGATCATGGGATATTCCACGTGCAATCAAGGATATCGTCCTAACTATAACACACAAGGAAGGACATGAGTCACACCACCTGGTTTCTAGAAAGACCTCAGCAAGGTTAGTATACAAGAAATTATCAAAATCGAGGGGCATATCTAGGGAAATGTTTGCAAAATAGGGAAGCGTAACCTGCTAGAGGAATTCTACTTGGGGATGGAAACTCAGGTTTGAAGCAATTTTGAATGCGTTAGTTAGTTTGCACGAGAAGGGTAACAATAATAACCAAGTTATGTTCTAAACCTTAAGCGAAAGGTTGGATAAGATTGAAGCGAAACAAGCCCATGGGTATAAGACGCAAAGTAAATTACATGCACAACCCAAAGCAGAACATGTTGAGTAATGTAACATCATAGAGGAAATCAAAGAAGCTCTTGTAGCTGTAATAGAAGAATTAAAGGATGTTGGAGGCTCCAGCCACTTAGTACCATTTCCTCATATGATGGAAATAGAAATGGAAATAGTTAAGGATGCTAAAGAAAAGAGTTTTGTGGATTTCAAACGAATGCTCAAGGAGTTGAAAGTTCACAAATCCTTTGGGAAGACATTAGCGAGATTCCCAAGGTTTAAGCAATATCTAAAGAGATTCTAACTAACATGAAGAGATTAGAGGATCATACAAAGATTATTCTTGTACTCATTCTCGTTCATCAAACTCAATTTTGTAATTTAATTTCAATGTATTTCAGTAGCTAAACCCTAACTCAGTTTGGGGAATTGGGATTGCGACATATTAGTATGAGACTTGTGCTTAATTTATTTACATGTTGAATTATTCCTGTTATTGCGCTTCAATGCATGCTTTAATTATTTATTGTGCGTAGCCTAGCGGTGAAACTCAATTTATGTTATTGTGTGACACGTAGGAATCACATGATAGTGACTAAGCCTAGCGGTGAATTTATTATTGTGTTTTGAATACGTGAATATTATATCTGCTTGATACTTTAGCGGGTAATAGTAGATTGAACTGATATATTAGATAAGTCTTTAGCGAAATTATCTGATTAGGACAGGAAGTGTATCACCCTAGCGGGTGTGCGTAGGTTGTGTCTTTAGCGGGAACAACTATTTTAATTCACTTGTATTTTATTCGTTAGTCAATGATTACTAGTTGCATGACAATTCCCTGAACTAATATTTTCTCTTAATTGTTAATTCGTTGTTATTTAATTTCGTAGTCATAAATCGGCTTTCAAAACCCACTTAGGACTTAACCTTAATTGTAACTTCTTACGAATTCAAGATTGTTTGCTCTCCTCTAGGTTCGACCATGCTTGCCACTTTCTAAGTGTTTAGTAGGTACACTATCTATTCAATTTGACGGGTACAACGAAGCGCGTTCAAATTTTAGCGCCGTTGTCGGGGAGAGTAAATTTCTAGTTTTGAGTTCTTTGTTTTTTTCATTTTTTTTGGGTTGACTTAACTTGGTGTTGGAGTTGTGTGTCTTTTGCAGACGAAACACTTGGTAGTAATCAATGGATGTCGAGTGGGATTATGTGTGCTTGGAGCAACATCCGTGTGAATCAACACATGAATACTTTGAACACTTCAAGCATTATTTAGACAAATATCTCAATCCATGCCTCCAGTTTCACGACAACATCATGGACTTTTTGGATGGAATGCTTCCGGAGGAGCGCAATGTACTAGATGATATGGCAAGAAGATACATAATGGATTATACACCCAGTGAGGTGTGCTATTTAATTGGAGAGAGATCTGAAAATAGAAGACCATACACGGAGTACAACCCGGATGTTAAAGTGAAATTTTTCAGCTCAAGCAAGCAGTTTCTGAGCTTAATAAGCTAGCAGGTGGCAGTGCTTGGGGAGGAAATGCATGAAATAAAAAAGTGCACCAGAACCTACACATTTCTCTTCAAATGACGAGGAATTGACAGTGTCAATAGAAGAACGGGCTGATGAAGATATGATGGATGAAGATTTGCAAGTAGTACCGATAATGAGCACTGAAGTTGTCCCTGCAGAGGAGTTGAGTTCTCCACAATGCTCAGACATAGTCATCGTACAAAACTTGGTGATTACTCGCACCCTATCATTCTACCTATATCTAATATTTTTCTCTTTTCTCATGTGCAGATTGACGCAATCCAAAAGGCACTGCGCAATAACCAAGTGTGGGGTTTACTCGAAACGGTTAGAATACACATTCTGATGGTCAGGGCTCTCAAGAGAATGGTAAGGTCGAAAAAGTTCCTCGACAACTTGTGCGTGAATTGGAAAACTCAGAAAAAATGTGATGACGAGATGCGAGGATCACTAGCGGGGACTGAAATTTACACTGATGCGGCTCGGGCTCTCAAACGAACAAAAAAGCCAGTGAAGTGGCCTGATGGACTGCGCATAACTTGGAAAAGTCAGAAAAAGTGCAAGCGCAAACTTCTTCATGAAGAAGGTTCCTTATTTTCGGTACAAATCCAGAGTAGCCCTCCACATTCGATTGGAAACCTGGTTGGAGCTCGTGGAGAAATGTTTCTCACCAGGTAATAAAGAAGAGCCGAAGATTGTGGACTGTAGAAGATAATTCTTTGCATCAACGTCACCATTCAATTCTTGGATTAGAAAGTTTGATGGAGTTCATCCTTGGGATCCGAACATCCATTGAGAAAGGTACGACCGAGCCAACAACGTTAAACAAGCGCGGTCCTCGGGAGGCAGCCCGAGTTAGTAAGTTTAATATTAGCTTCGTTTCATATTTTTGAGTCGTGATGGTGTGATGCAATGACTGGTGTGTTCTCTAGTGTTATTTTGAGTAAATGTGCGGTGCTGAAAGTTGGAGTTTTAGAGGAGCACGTGGCAGGATTAGAATTTTCGTACGAGGACTCAGAAGGAGTTTTTGGAAAATTGTGAGAAATCTGCATACCAAAATTAGAGGGAGTCTGCGTGCAAGCAGGAACCAGTGGAGCACTAGGGGATTACCTCGTTCTCTTTCATCATTTCTATCGTATAATTAGTGTGTGTCTGTCTTTTATTTTGCCTTTGAATGAGTTCTCATCTCCTCGTTTGGATTTTACCGTGGGGACACGGTGATGTTTAAAAGTGTGGGGTGGGGGAGTTAGTCGAGTCTGTTAGAGTCAGCACGTTTAAATTTCAGTATGCATTAGTGTGTGTTAAATTTTTTATTTTTTTATGAGTGATGAACAGGACGATGCATGAATTATATAATATTCTGATGTGTTTGCGTTGTATGATGTATTGAATAATATGATTA
Organism: Echeveria elegans; assembly: GCA_035048345.1. NCBI lineage: Eukaryota > Viridiplantae > Streptophyta > Magnoliopsida > Saxifragales > Crassulaceae > Echeveria > Echeveria elegans. Next base: position 9,962 of record JAWWMW010112519.1, read on the forward strand.
TGTGTTGCTGACACGCGTCGTTGTACGCGCCAAATTAAATTTATTTTCCTACTGGCAACTAGAACAGTGGCAAGCAGGGTCGATCCCACGAGGAATTGGTGAGTGAATGTTTTCTGTAAGTAACTAAGCTTGGGGGGGTTTTGTGAAAATTTTGTGAATAGAAAAACAGAATAAGAAAATTGCAGAGGTTTAATTAATCAGACGAGAAGGCACGGTTCAAGACA
>JAWWMW010112530.1:0-10184 GCA_035048345.1 Echeveria elegans
GTGTGGTGGTGGATTTGAAAATTATTATATATATAGATATCTAATATATAATAGAATAGGTGAACGGGCGGTCAAATGTGAACCGTTCAAAATACTCCTCTCCTCTATTTAATTTTTTAATCAGGTTTCTTCTATTTCACGTGAACACACGGGCCCATTCTGCCCCATTAAAATTAAAAAAAAATTAATTTAAAATAAAAATTTAAAATTTACACATAACACACGGGTCCGGTCTGACCCAATAAAAATTGGTCGATCGAGTCTCGTTCGTATTTGACCGATTTGATTGCGCATTTGGAATGATGCATACCTGTCGGAACGACGGACGGTATGCTAGTTTCTCATATAATTATTTATAATTAAACAAGTCTCGTTACTATTTTGATATTTTTATAAATTTCGAAAAAATTAATGATAAGAACACATTTAAATTGTAAAAATGAAAAAATGTAAGGAGGTACTTCCGCTCGAAAATTATTGTAAAAAAATATTTTAATGATTCATCATTCTTACAACTCGTTAATGATTGTAAAAAGAAATGTGGTTTTCTTTAAATCTTTGATGGTCACGGTGGATGAGTCAGCGCTGCGGGGCTTTATTTCCAATGCAAATCTTTTTTTTTACCACATATAAAAAAAATAAAGGGTTTATTGTAGAAAAACGGTATTAGAATAGGTCTTTTTGCAGATAAACGATATTATAATTGAAATTTGCAGATAAAAGGTATTATAAATATTTTGTTAATAAAAAATAGGTACTTGTCTTTATTTAACTTTAAAAAATCATTAAAAATATCAAAAAAACTTTAAAAAATTCAAAAATTCATTAAATAAATAAATAAAATCCATTCATTTAGTATCACTCTTGATAAATAAAATTATGCCTCAAGAATATGTTTTTTATAAATTTAATTTGATATTTCAAAATTTACAAATATGTAGGATAACCTTTTATAAAAAATATAACAAAAATGTTGAATAGTTTCCCATTATGTTTTTGTATGTCTCTAAATTTTAAGGATTTTTTTTAAAATTTTGTTTGTTATTTTTATTAAATGCTTATATGAAATATTATGGGAAATTCAAGTTTTTGAAACATTTATATTTAAAGAATCTTCTCTATATAAACTCAGTCCACATATCCATGAATCTCATGCACCCATGCAATGCTTGCATATCGAACTATTATTTGACCGGTTCAATTGTCCATTCGGGACGGCAGGTGACAAAAGCAATACCATATATTTTCCATTTAATATTTTAAATCAGGATTTAGGATTTAATTTTAGGCTAAATGGGCAGCGCTGTTCACGCCGCTTTTCCGTCGGGACGACGGCGACCGCTAGTAAGTTATAAATAGAGCTGGTCCTGAGAATTTGGAGGCCCTGGGCGGGGAAAAAAATTGGGCCCATGTTATTACTATTAATTTTATATACCTTAAGGCTACGTTTGGTTGCGGAAAAACTTGAGGAAAAGAAAATTTAATGAAAAATGATTTTCTCATGAGAAAGTTGTAAGAAAAATTTGACCTCATTTGACCTATTTTGTTATTTGAGTTAATATTAAGGAACCATCCGTACGATTTGGATTTTTTAGGTAACCACCCGTATGAATTAAGTTTTCTTTGACACACCCATATAATCATTGTTGTTCCGGAAGCCACTTCTTTTAACTTAGGCAATGCATTTAACTACATCGATGTGCGCAAAACTGAGTTTTAGTATAGATATATTGTCATCACCATATTTCACCTAAGAAAAATAATTTCGGTGCAATTAAATTCATCGTGTAATTTGAAAGTGGGTGGATCCCATAAAAATAACCGATCTTATGGGTGGCTTCCAGAAACTTAAATGATCTTATGGGTGGTTTTATGAAAGCAACAACAAAAAATGAATTAATTATCGGAAATCACCCATATAACACCCAATTTGCTACAAACCACCCTAATAAGTTGACCTTTCCGGAAACCACTGTTATATTGTGTTTAACTTGCCAATAACCACCACACACAATTTTCATCACATACGCTGTAAATCGCAAAAAAAATTGCTCTTTGAATATTTGAAACAGAAACTTTGAGAGCGAAGACTAACATCCACATTGAACCTCATCTCTAAATGATTGATAGACGCAACGTTGGTGAGGTGGTTGTCCAATATTTGCATAAAGGTAGATTTTTGAAATGTATTGTTCAATAGAAATGTCAGAAACATATTTTCAGTTTTGCGGTGTTGGTCGAGATCACGCGCCTAACAAAGAATGTGCGTGGTGGTTATTGGAAAAGTCATCACAATATAAGGGTGGTTTTTAAAAAGGTCAACTTATACGGGTGGTTCCTGATAAATTGAATGTTATATGGGTGGTTCAAAGTAATTTAACTAAAAAAGAAATGGAATATTGGTTCGAGGGCAACTCGATATGAAATTTGGAGTCAAGAAAAATATCAATGTGAAGAGGACGACAAGTGAATTTTAGAAATCTGCCTCAATCAGTTCCGATCAAAAGAGCTAGACAATGATCGACTCATGAGGGCTTACTCAATAGAAGGAACATTCAAAACCAACTCTCTTATAAAAGCAACAACAAAGTTATTAAAGAGAAAAAGAGAGTGGTAATTGATGGCATACCAAGTGTGGCCCGGTTTGGCGCCCCAAAGTGAAACTATTGAAATAGAAGATATTTCACGACATATTACACACAAAAGAACTGAAGTTATCAATATAAGCAGAGACACATTTTTTCAAATTTTTCGTCAAATATAACAAAACACGTGCCTTGCACATGCCTAAATTAATTAAATAATTAATTAACATACAAAAACCCATAAATTCAAATATCAAAAACTTAATAAAAGTATATAATAAAAATAAATAAATACTACAAATTCATAAATTTTAAAAATATATAAGAAATGAGGGTATTATTGATGCATTATCCTCTTCCATTGAAAAATAAAATATGGGTACTGCTAATTTTTATAAAAATTATTAATACATAATTGATGCATGAAATAAGGGTTAAAAAGTGAGTCCAATAAAGTTTGTTAATATGCGCAATATTTGGCATGGACCCATTATTTGGAAGAAGTGGAGGATTTCTTTTGGAATTTTTATAATTCTAATCTTAAAATTTTAATTCTTTACAATTTAAACTATTTTTTGATTTTTATAAAAAATATTTTAAAAGTTCTTATTGTTGTCTTTTGTATATTATAAATACTAGCTATCATTGCATAGAATTATCTGTGCTTTTCACATCAAATTCTATGTTTTAGGGTGCTAATCAATTTGTTGAAATATACAATTTGAATAATTGTTGAAAAAATATATTCACTATAAGTATGTTTCATTTAAGTACAAAAAGAATATTGTTTTCCACCTTTTAGCAGGCTGTGATTCTACTCAAGGATTAATCTAAACAGCTTGTTTGCGGTTACTCCAGCATTTGGACAATTAATCTTCAAAATATTTGCTTGCATTAGTCACCCCAACGATTAAAAACAAATGCAGCAACAATGATGGAAGATTGGAAGTCTTGCACAACATACTCAGAGGGTTCTTCATTTCATTCACATGCACCACCATCACTTTAGGGCTGAAACTTGCATATCTGTGGATTTCAGCGTTTCACGCGCCAACCCTACCAACCTGAAAAATCAGATAGCCACAACATTATTGCTATTTCTTTTTCAACAATGCAGCAGCAGCAGTCATCAATAATTTCATTGCAAAGCCGCATTTATTTAATTTTTGAAAATACAGAGGTGCAACTTCTACATAGGATTATGCAAGGAAAATAAAAAAGAAGAAGAAGAGGTAAACCCAATGTAGACCGCAGATAGGCTTAATACATAAAGAGATGTTTTGAATGTCGCGATCTTCTCTTTTTGCTCGACTCCAAATTGCTGCCAGATAAAATTGATATTTTCCTGTACATGAGAAGGCACAGTCAAAAGATATGGTAGTTCAGGGACCACAGAAATTTGCATCTCAAAAAATAAATGACGAATCCCAAGTTTTTTGTTAGGTAACTCAGTCTGTTGGAAACTTAGTTTAAACTAAAAATAGTATTTGAACACACATGAATTGTGACTGGAGATCAAAAATCAACAATATGGATAAGAGTATCATGAACAAATTGAAAAAGCCATACCTGCTCTCATTACCAGTAAAAGCAGAAAATAAAAGCTTAAACCCACTGAAACACCGGATGTAATGTATCCGCTCTATGCATTGATCATTTAGTCTCTATCGGAATCAAAAATACATTTTAAAAAAATCAGAGAAATCAACTCAGTTTTCCAATCGAAAAATAATAATAAAAATGCATTACTCAAAACACTCAAAAGCATCTACAGTTGAAAAGCATTGAATTCATCTAAATTGCACATAACATTCAACAGTTGTAATACAGATTAAAAACCCTCTGATTTGAGCAGCCATAAACATCATATTCTTTCCGCAATAAGGCGTAGTCATATAGTCTAAACTCTAAAATCATTCAACATATAGTATAAAGGGATACGAATAATGCACTAAACACGAATCATAAAAAGGATATTTGAACCAGAGTAATTTAAAACATAGCACAATGAATACATAAATCATAAAAAATCCACTCAAGAATCCAATCACAAATAAAAAGAACGAACAACAACCATTTTTCAAATGTCCATTGTTGCACATTTTCACTGGCCCCAAGCACCCTTTTCAGTGGCGAAGCCAGGAATTTAAATGAGGGAGGGCACCGATAACTCCAACTCTATTACCAACGTATCTTTTGATCGAAAAGGTAAAATGCGTATAAAGAGGTGCACCAAGCCCATAACGATAGTACTCTGAGGGACTGAGATCCCCACTATAGAAGTAAATAGCCTGGCAAAATTTTCAAATAAACAAACAAATTGACACCAAATGCATTAACACAAAAATATACCAAAAAAACTATTACTGTAATTAAGAAATGAATCAGGGATAACCGGCGTCATGCATCTAGTTGCAAGGATACATATCATTTTATTGAAGTATGGATCAGCACCCTGATAGACATTTAAGAAATTGGTGAGAAGTTGCCACTAATTTGAAATGGAAAGATCACAGGATTCTCTGATGCCAAAATTTGGACTATCACTCAAAAATTAAAAGCAGGCTATATACCACAACACCGTCAAGTGAATCGGCTAAGGCTTTTGATGATGTGGCATCCAAACTGAGACCAACAGCAGGAGTTGTACGTAGCAATGGTTCAGTCACCTCCCTAGTTGGAAATTGGACGGTGACTGAGTTGAAAGCAATATACAAATTAGAGATTAGAAACTATTTAAGCAGCTCAAGTAGAGCTCTATGTCTTTGCTGAAAATGCAACGAAATAGATGCAACAAAGATGAGACAACTACATACCTCAGAAGCGAACATAGAGGAAACTGCTGCAGTATTTTTTTTGAACAATCAGTTGAGTGGACATGCATCTACCAAACATTTGTGTATGCTAAATGTTATTGCTTTTTAAAACAAATTGGTTGAGTGGACTTATCAAACCAGGATTCATAGCTATCAGAGCAAATGTATTGCGAACCTCATTGCTTAGCAGCTAAATTACAGTGAACAGAACAGTGCTTGTACAGATAATTTAACCAGAGGAATGCTGACATAAAAACCAACAAAACTTCATAAATGCAGGCGTCCAGCCGTCCACGATTGTAATACAACAAAATTCTCACAATCATTGAGTTTTTTGACAGCTTACACACATTTTAAAAGAAGGCAAGCAGTGACAAAGTCCAAAGAAAGAATACTTGTATAATATGGCTGATATCAATCTCAAACCCATCGTTGAGCAGAGAGGCATCATAAAACCTACCGCACTGGTCCAATCTCTGAGTCTCAACTCTATACTTGAGTATTCTCTACCTGGTGATTTCAATCAAAAAAACAAATCTTAGAACATTGAAGTCACCAATCTTTCGCACCCAGAAACAACAAATCAGGCAACTTGATTGAAACATAATCAATGTGCAAAAGCGATTTTGGGAATCAGGATGCAGATCGAACCTCTTGGTGTCGTAAGTGGCTGGAACTTTATCGTTGGTGAATAGAAACAACTGTTGTTGTTGCTGAAATTGCTGCTGCTGTGGAGAGAAAATGGGGCGGGTTTGCTGGAAAAAAAAGCTTGTTGCGGCTGCTGTTGAGTTTGGGGTTGGAAGAAAGAAGGGGTTTGTTGATCCAATTAAACCGGCCATTTTGAAAAACCCTAAAACGGAATCAGAAACGATGGGGATTTGGCGTATGCGACCTGAAATTGAGAATGTGGTTAGCAAATTACATATTCTGCTACGGACGATACGTAGTCGTGATTTGTGAATTCAGCGAGACTTACCGACGCGACTCGTGAAAGCTCCGACAGTGAGAAGAAGAAGATTCAATTGTTTGGTGGTGCAGGCGAGGTGTTGGGATCCAAATTCCGTGACGGTTTGAGAAGTTGAGATGGTGAAAGAGAAGGATGTTAAACCTATGCACCTATTCGTAATTTGTGAAAGGTAGAATAGGAAGAAAAAGTGAGGACGTCGGGTAACCGGCAATCCATCCCCTCCCACTTTCTTAATAGAGAGATATATAAATAAATCAATAGGGGAGGAAGGGAAAATGACTGCAGGCTCAAATATGAGTTGTCGAAAATGCCCCTCATTTCATCATTAATTACAATTATGTTATTTTCTTCAATTAAAAAATAACAAAATACAAATAAAATGGCAAACTATAAATAAAAAAACAAATATTTAGAAAAAAAATTAAAAATTAAAATGTTAAAATTAAAAAAATAAAATTTAAAACTAAAAATAAAATTTTAAATTTACAAAGATCACATGGGCCGAGTCCGACCTATTAAAAAATTAAAAGTTTAAATTTACACACAATACACGGGCCGGACCGACTCAGTAAAAATTAAAAATTAAGTTAAAAAGTTTAATTTACACATATCATACGGGCTCAAAAATTGATCGAGTCCCACAAGTATTTGACCAGTTTAATTACGCATTTGGGACGACGCTTCTCAGTCGTCATGACGGACGGTATGCTAGTAGCTAAATATATTAGAAAATTGTTACCCGATTCGCGCTACGATTTAGGATTTCGAATTTACGAACCGATACGGATTCGATTCGTGTACCATTCGGTTTAGGCGGTGTTCCACTTTGGTTTCGCAAGGGTTTTGAGTGTTAAAAAACTGTCCTTTGACTTTCTAAAAATTTTGATTCTAATTTGTCTCTAAAATATAGTACTAGCGCTCAAACTTCCATCAACTGTGTGATTTTATTTTAGTAACCTAATATAAATATACTAAATATATATGCCCTAATCAAATCAACAAGACAGTAGAATCCTGTCCTGATAAAATCAAAGAGTTTCATCCAATTTTCAGTGGTTAATATCAGTGTTATTACGGTCGCTCGACGACTCTGGACGCTGGAGTACCGCCAAGCCGCGTCGTCTCTCGACGATCCGACGTTTTTGTAATATATATTTAAATTTTAAAAATTATAACAAAGAAATTATGCCACCCAAAATATTATATACATGAGGTCTTCAAACCACAAGTCATAATTAACATTAACCTCGAATAAATGTGTCTTGTTGTTATTGCTTCTATCTAATTCCCAAACCTAAACCTAGCGCACCATGAAATGAGACAACTGATCAAATATCACTATGCTACAAACACTATGTCACTCCCAGTACCACACCATGTCCACCACGTATAAAACAAAAACAGTCCCAAACACTTCCTATGTCTCCATCTCCATCTGCCTCGCATTCTCTTATTAACACCTAACAGGCTAACACGTTACACACTTACACTATCTTACATAGGAAGCAAGAAACACGCCGAAAAGATAAAACATGTCTCCGAACACTGAAGCTCCAATTCCATATGAAGTCATCTTTGGAGAGGCATTCTCAGAGTCTATGACGATGGCTCCATCGTCCGCTCCTCCCAGCACAGCTTCATCGTCCCTGTCTAGGAAGACGGATCTATCCTTGAGAAAGACGTTCTTTTCGATTCCACCCGGCACCCACATTATTCTTTACCTCCGCCTGTATAAGCCAGCATCGCACTTGGCCCAACTACTGCTTTCACCTCTGTAAAGACCTTCAAACCGTGATCATCGCACCAGACCACCGGCTGTCTCCTGAGAACCGTTTCTCACGCTCACCATCGATTCGCTTCCGTAAGTCGTGCGCGTGCCCCTGCCTAATTTTTCTCCATATGGTTGCCGACTTGCCGCTTGCCTTGACGACGACTTGGCGGCCCAAAACAGCGACATATGCGACGACTTGGCAAATCAAGCTTATGGCGAGCAGCGACTGAGGCATAGAAAATCGCCATGACGACTTGTCGTCGACTTGATAACCCTGGTTGATATCAATGACTTTTGGAAAAAGAGCAGCGAGTCAAGATGAATCCTAAAAGGGGCCTGATGAAAGTTTTGTTGATTATTCGATCATAGATCAGAAGGATCAGATGTTGTTCGTTTGCAAGATGCAACATCAAATTCGTCGAAAGTCGCTAGTTGATGAGGTGACTATAATTGAGGGGAATGAGAACACTACCGGAGGTACAAACAAGTTGAAGTGCAATCGTTGTATCAACCGTTACACTAGTTCATACACCCCGACTGCATCAACATTTTTTGGCTCTGGGCGGGAAAAGACTGATGTTTCTCGTTGCCATGTGATGGTTGGACAAAAACTTCGTCAGTTGAGGAAAAAGGTGGAATTTGAGGCAGATGGTGTTCCACCTTGTCCTAGGACATGACAATCAGTTTAAGAAAACATGGATAACTTTGGGAACTTCTATCATATCATATATTTTTTTAAATTATTCCTACATTGTCCAAGGATATGACATTCTACTTCTACTGACTCAATGCAGAGATGCATTTAGGGCGACTCGAATTCGAATTTTCTTAGTGCAATGACCAAGAGTATCACCGTTGGCCACAACCTCTTCCGCAATTCTATCATATGGATGGACTAATAGCAAACATCAGCCCCTTATCAATGTTGTTGCATCTACTGCCGATGTTCCATGTTTGTATGTGGAAAATTTCTCTAGTGTGGAAAAATTGAGAAAAGCAATTACAGAATATTTATTGAAGTCAATTGATGAGGCCAGACCTTGGAATGTGCCACAAGTAATAACTGATAACGCAACGAATTGCACGACAACATGAAAAAAATTGACAAGGTGCATATGTACATTTTTGTGTCTCCTTGTGTGGTGCACACTATGAATTTTATTTAAAGATTTCCGGGTGATTAATACTTACAAGAAGGGAAATGAAATTTTTTTTCCTCAAATCATCACCGCGCCCATGCAGTTTTTAGATAAATATCTAATTTGGAGTTGCTGAAGGTATCTAAAACCAGATTTCCTTCTCACTTAATATTGTTGAAGAGATTGTCAGAATATAGACAAGCTCTTGGCATAACACTTGTGCTTATGGTCCCAAAAAATGGGTAGTGATCACAAAGATGATCGAGTCAAAGACCTGGGTGTTTAAGTGGAGCTACTATTTCTGTGATGGTTTTAGTGATGAAGTTGATAACATGTTGAGTATCACAAAGCCAATACAGTGAAGGGCAGGAAATGGGGGAAATTTATGAAAAGATGGAGTGTATGATAGAGAAGTAATCCTTAATTCTGTGATACAAACTATCTATAGTCTCAAGCACCAGGTGGGATAGAGAGGCGACCTCCTAATATGGACAAAGAAATAGTTTGTACAGCACTTAAGGCATTTGACAAAATAGGTGATGACGATTATGAAAGAAGCGTCCTACAACTGTCTAACTTTCAAGCCGAGGGAATTTATTGGTCTAATGTTGCTCATGCAGATGCTGCTTTGCTACATATGGAGCTGAAGTCCCAGAACTTGCAAAAATAGCCAAAAAGTATTGTCCAACATATTAGCATCTCTTCGGCGGAGAGAGTTTCGAGACTTATTCATATATTCAAAACATTAAGAGAAAACGTCGCAATGCTACACTTGCTAAACAAATTGGTCTTTATTTATTCCAACATACGCCTCATTTCCCTTCATTGAGCTATAAAGAAGGTCCTTGTAAGAAGTGAGACATCAGTCTGAAAAGCTCACAGTGAGAGGATTCAACTTTGAGATTG
>JAWWMW010112581.1:0-10182 GCA_035048345.1 Echeveria elegans
TTATTTGATAAATATAGATTAAATTTTAGTTTTACCAACAACCATATTTTTTGGTTGGTAAATGAACATGCAGCCATGTTTTTTTGCTTCTCTATTCATTTATATTATTAGATTATAGGAATAAAATTATATTTGTTTTGCAGAAGGCTTTGACGAATGAGTCAAATCAGTTTTGTTTTCATTTGTAATTTTCTTTATGAGTCATTAGAATTCAGTCATTTATTTTAATTAAAATCTGACTTTTGTAATTAATTAATTTCTAATCACCTCATTAGGGTAAATCGGTAAAGTTACAAACAAACATAATTAAAACGATATTCAGCCCTTGAGTAATCCCTAAAACTGCACATGGAATATGTGTCTTCCTTATCCGTTCCATGGTTTAGGATCAATTTGAATCATTTCTAGATTCAATTCATTAATTTTATCATAATATTATTTTTATTCATTATCTTGAATCGATTTTTTTATTATCAAAAACAAATTTGGGTTTTCTATATTTTATAAATTTTCATTTTGATTTGAATTTTGTAATAAAATTTTGTATTTTTTTATTACAAGTTCCCAATAGAATGAGAGTCGAGTATACACAAAGGTATACAACACGGGAACGCATATCCGAATGGCAATCAATGTATGTTAATGGCTAATTGAAAAAAGACCAATGATCAAAATCGCTTTCAATAACTAATAAACAAATAACATAAATAAAATAAATGAGCAATTTAACACCTTAGCTTAGATGATCAAAATAACAACCTCTCACTATTTACGGAGTCACTTCGTATATGTGTAGAGAAATAAACTTTTCTCACTCTCCACGTAGTGATTCTGTAGATGAGAGAGAAATGTAAGAAGACTCCCATTGCAGCTAACCCACTCACAACCGGTAGAAGTCCATATCTAACCAACATCACGCGTGGTATGAGGGACATGCTTCTTCAGTTTCAATTTCACAGCAGAGTCTTCACTCAAAATTCAATGAAATCGGATGAGTGCGACATGTCCATCCAAGCAGTAGATCCCAACCAAATAAAAGGGTCAAACCATGTCCACTTTTACCAATTACCATGAGAAAGAGCCAAAAGCTTACTCCGGCAAATGACCAGGCTTTCCACATTTGTAACAATCCCCACCAGACCCACGTCTACCATCTCCAGAATCTCGCCTACAGTCCATCCCTATCTCTACCACCGCCTGGTTGTGCTTTGTCAACAGTGATGGTTCACCCATCTAAATCCATGTTATGCCAAGCTTCAATTGCTTCTTCCAACGACTACGAGATTTTCCAAAAAACTTGTCAAGAACAACCTTAGCCGCAACAAGATGACCAAACTGTTTGAACGCATCCTTCAATCCATCATGAGTTCTGGACCACGAAAGTCCCCCGATAAAGCAACCATACTCATACTCATCCCCATCACCATCTGATTCAAGTGAGAAACGAATTTTAGAAGGAAAACGAGAGAGGGCTGGCTGCACTCGAATCCCTAGAAATTGCGTTGCGTAATCAGGGACGAATCCAGGAATTTATATGTTGCAGGGCTATTTTTTTATTGTGTCTCGCTTCGGCCATGCAGGGAACCACCACTGTGTGAGACACATCAGCCTTGCGGACAGGACACTGTGTGTGTTCATCTGAAGCAAGTGCATCACTTTGAACATGGAACCACTTGTATATGAATGACCAGCAGTAGAGATGGCCACAAAGGGTGGACCATGAACAAATTCTAAGCAAATATTACAATCAAAACAAACAGTGTTTTCATGCTCTGATATGCTTTCTGAGACTGATCTACAATCAAACAATCTCACTTATCCCTTCGCCACATTTCAAATCCACGACCCAATTGAACTCACCAGCTAGCCCAAAACCTCATTAATTCATTTCAAAAGATAAAACACATAGCAACTGATAAAAACTCAGCACCATTTTCCAAACAATAAAACGCACCCAAATTCAGAGAACCCTAACCAATAATCACAAACTTCTTAGTTCTCTCCACCTAGGCAAAAACAAAAAATCAAAAGTCAAATCCTTATCCGATTCAGGAGAGAAGCACCAAACCAAAGAAATCAAAACGAATCAACTAAGACCCTAGCGACACACAAATGCCTCCATGCCAGGATGCTGAAAGCCTACCAGCCCATTACCATAACCAATTCCTAATCCCTCGTTTTAGCCATCATCCATGTCACGCCCATTTCCATGGCCATTGGGTCACGCCCATTTCCATGGCCCAAGACTTCTCTCCTGAAACGACAACATGTCACGCCCATTTCCATGGCCATTGGGTCTTTTGCGTTTTCATTCAACACAATCTGCAAATCATCTTCACTATCAACACTATCTCAATTGTCAGTTCCACCTTCATCCCTCCCTACATCACCATCAGTCCATCACCATCACCACCACTAACTCCAGTAGACAATCCAGGAATAACAAGCCCCAATCCGACATAAACATTCTCATCATCCTGAGCTTCTTCCTCTAAATCAAATCTAAAATTCTCCTCAACAAAATACCCAACGGCTCCAACTTTGGCATCGTCCCTGGAACTGGACGTAGAAGAAAACAAGTTGAGCTCCAATCCAGCATGCGATGCTAAGGTTTGCGACTTCGAAACTAGAGCAGCAGCAACAACGTGATCCAAATTCTTCTTCGTCATCATTGAGTTGCAGGTGGAGATCGATGCCGGGGCAGCCGGATTGAAGGGAACCGGATGACTTGTGGAGCTGCTTTTTAGAAAACTTTTAAAAAAAATTAGGCCAAAGTAAGCCCCCTGTACAGAGTCGCTCCTGCGTAATGAAAGTGTTTGATTTTCAACTTTGTGACCCTAAGTACGCATTTGTTGGACGGACGGCGGACGCCTATTTCGATGTCCGGTGAATGGTACGAATCGTAGAGTCAGTTTTGGCCAAATAGAGTGGAGAGGTGGGTCGGTGGAAGTGGCATGCGGCGCAGCCCCGCTGGGGCCATTGAAATTGTAGTGGAGCGCGGACGAGAATCGTTGTGGAAATCGCCCCAAAATCGCCTCTCCATCCGAACAGTCGCCTCTCCGGACTAAATGAATTTTTTTTATTACAATTTCTCAAACAGTGAATTAATGTATAAAGTATAGACATTGCAAGAGTTCTATGAATATAAGCTTTTAAAATTACAATGAACATAAACATTTTGTGCTGAACATAATATTTTAATGAGTCGAAACCCTAACCGGGCACGGCGTGTTTGGATCGATCGAGCCAGAAGTTGGAGGTTGCTCAGACTTTGAAGCCTGGCGGAGTATTCTTGGTGCATACGAATTCATCAGATGTGTCCAGTTTCAGTTCGTTTATTCATTTGTTCAATTGATGTAGAGTAGTTAGGGTTAGAGACATTGAAGGATTTGAGCCTTCCATGCTGCACTTCCGTGAAATTGTGATACTTAAAGAAGTTGAAAAACTACCTGAGAGTGTTCAGGGTAGACGAAGTGACGGGCTGTTCTGTCCCTGGATACAAGCGGAAATTGGTGCAAGAGGCTGAGCCATTGATTGGAGTCACTGAAATCATGGTTGATGCTGAAGAGAAATATAAAGAATGTGAAGTATTTGGTATTTGCCGACAATGGTGGATATAAACTTCAAGGCTAGGTATGTGTATGTTGATGTTGGGGCGAGGGAGCTATGTCTCAAGTATTGGCAGCTGTTTAAAAAAGTATCCGAAACAGAATAAACGTTTGAAATTTATGCAATAGAAGCAGACAATGCCTTTCACGATGAGTATAAATCGAAAAAGAATATGAAATTGCTGCCTTATGCAGCGTGGGTAACGAAAGAGTCTTTGGTTTTTGAGGTTAACCGGTATCCAGGGCAGGACAATGATGTGAAAGGAAGAGGGATGGGAAGGATCAAGCCGGTTGAATCCAGCCATGGCTTGGCTAGTCATTTGAATGAGATTCAAGGTTTTAATTTTGCAAATTGGTTGAAGAGTACAGTGATTGAAGACTTTGTTGTTATGAATATGGATTTGGAAGGAACAGAATTAATCTGCTTCAGATTCAAAAGGGGCTGGGTTCTGCTGTCGTTTTCTCACAAAATCGAATTAGAATATCGCACCTTGGCTTATATTATTCCTCGGGGACCTCTAAATTTGAGCCTCTTTGTTAGTTGTGACCCACATATATTCATTCATAGATTGCACTGCTTCAGCGAGTTTCCATCCGTTTGGTTTCAGCTCCCAGTCAAGTTGTTACAAACCATTAGATTACAAGCAAGGAAGCATTTCATGAAGGATCAATTAACTTGTTTCTAGCAGCAATAACAACTTCCTAAAATTGTAAATTAGCAGTTCAAGTAAACCAACTACTCCACATATGAATAAGTTATGAATAAGTAAACCAACTTATTCATATGTTGAGCTTTTCCACCGGAAATGAAGCTCTGTCTCCACTCGAGTTGAATCGTGCCCGCTCAGGGGAAAGTTCCCATACCAGAAGTATTATAATTCATGAACTGTATCTAAAACAATGGGAGTATAAACTAATGTTCTGTAGGACTGAGAAACCGCACACCAAATTCCATCAGACCAGAACCAGACTGTTACACCAGTAAGTACCTACAAATATTTGATCAGTACTTCAGTCTTCTGTTGAACGTATCTATAGCTGGCCAGTGAACAGGTATGCAGCTTTCAACTTATTTTGAAGAGCGATGAGGGACGCAAAATAAGATATATATGCATACACAGAAAGAGGAAGAACAAGTTCTCTAGGTAGCAGCATGAGATATTCTCATCTGTATCCATGTTATTCACTAATCACTCCACTCATCTTCTTCATCACTCCCTGTTGTTGCCTGTAGGATATATACATATATTTAAACTCTTAAGCGTTGAGTGAGTATTGAAAAAACTAAAAGAAAGAAAAAAAACCCAATCGTTTGCTGGTTGAGAAAGCCTCGCCTGTCGTATTCTATTCGCCTTCTCCAAAATGGCAGAAACTTTTATATTCATAGTTGGTGCTCGTACAATTGGTTTAGGCACTGCTGCTGGTGTAGGCTTCAAGTTGAAGGACTGAACAGAAACACATCACAACCAACTCAGTATTTTAACCATCAAATATGAAAATGACTAGCCGCTTTTATATATATTTATGAAGGCTAAACCTTGGTACGTATCACCTCCAGTATTGAATCTCTTCCGATAATACTCCGTGTCTCTGGAAGACTGTATGGCATTACTTTTTTCGTCTGCAAAATTACCATCAATCATTATAGGACCCCTGTTGTAGCTACTATACCAGGAAAAACAAAAGCGGTTGGCCAGGAAGAGTCATTTCTACCTTGCTTTTATCAATAGCATTGGCGGATTCAACATGTAATGTCTCGGGCCGATTTCTTGATGTTACTTTTATCAACTGCACAGTGACCATGAAATGTTAGACAGCCCCTTATTAATAGAGAATTTGTGGATTCAAGACGATGGCTATTACCTTGCTAGTGCTTCTATCAGGAACACCAACTGATTCAATTAGGGAATTCCGATGCCTGTGCAGCTTTGCTGTTGGTTTTTCAACAGGAGTTTCATCTTCAAGATTTTGTAAACCTAATGACCGTAACTTTTCTCGTTCTGAAGAATTTATTTCCTGGTTATGGAGTTCTACACATTGTATGATCTTCTCTTCTGGACTTTGAGCCTCATGTTCACCTTTGCGGTGCGATTTTGAATCTTCTGATGATTGATCTTTAGAATGCATTGAAACATCGGAAGCATTAAATTCAGAAACTGATTCTGAAGCAACACTTGGTTGAGTAGTTGGAATAATGGTAACTGCAGCTGGCTTTGGCTGAATAGTTTCTTTAGTACAAGTAGCTGTATCTCCCACCAACGGCACTGGGACTTGTATAGTGTAACCTGAGTCCATCATGATATCATATGCAGCTATTTCTGAGGTGGGCAAACCAGAATATTGCTGTTGAGTTTCTCTTGCGAAGGCAAGTGTATCTGATTGAGCAGCTTCCAGAAATGTCTTTGGATGAATCATGGAGGAATCGGTTTTAACTTCCTCTGATCTAAGATGAGTGCATTGGCCATGCATGTCATCTGTACTATCCACTAGTAAAGTGGAATCAGCAGCAAAGGGAAACCCGCCTGGGTTCTGGATGGAAGTATGCGATGATAATTCACCAGCCTGTGCTTCGTCGGGCTTCTTGAGTTCTCCATCAACGCCTGCTTTTACATCAAAAGCATTGCTCGGCAACAAAATATTTGACCGCATAACAAGTTCTCCTGAATCCCTCCCGGAATAAAGGAAAGAGTCATGTGGTCTCCCAGCTGTCACTTCTCGTCTCTCTTGTTTCAGGTTTTTATCCAGTGATGGAGAGTCAGCTGCAGAAGCTTCTTTGGTGATTGAAATTTGTCCATAATGAAAATCTGACTTTAGGAAAGCTTCCTCAAGGTGCACAAGCGACTCTTGACTCGAATGTGTGCGACTTAACTCATTAATACTTGGTGTGATATGATTTGTCAATTCTGAATTCCAGTCACTTGTTCTCAAAGATGTTGAAACAATGGTAGTGTCAAGATGTAGTCTCTCTGATACCTGACCAAGATTATCATCCAAATGCTTCATATTTTGATCATATTGCTTGAAACCGACATCTTGTGGCCTCCTAAATTCTTCCATCTTATTCATTTCACAACTTGAACTTGGATCCACCAGATATCTAGGGGAGATTGAACTCGAACACTGACTTTCATCTTCTTGATGATCAGATACAGATATGGATATTTGACCACTGCCCCAATTTCTAGAGTGTGAATACTCATATTTAGAGTGAAAGCTGCCTTTCACAGCTCTGGCATCTGCAGGATTCCTTTCACGTGATAAGTCATTTGATCTTACATGACCTTCAGTATCTTTATAACCAGCATGATCTTGATTTTTTGAAGACAATGGACCGACAGAACTGAGATTCAACCCAAGCAAAGCGGAAGCAGCAGCGTCCGCCCAGTAGCTTCCATATGTTTTCTGTGAATTGCTCTTTGCATGATTAAAACCATCTGAAATTTCTCCAAATGAAGATCTGATGTTAAAAGACGGTTCTAATGGATTTGAATGAGTGTCCCCTTCCACGGAAGTTTCACTAGAAGGAAAAGGCACGGCTTCTACATTGTCATGTTCCATAGCAGTCCTGTGTTTGTCATAAAGAGACACGCCATGGAGCGAAGTTGAAGATGTTTCTTGAATGAAAGATCCACTACCATCATCTGATGTATTGGATTTATCAATCATCTGAAAGTCTAAGAATTGGTCTCTATATATATCCTCATGTTCATTGGAAGGACAAATACCACCTTGCTTGGACATACTATACAAGTGTTCCTTCTTTAGTCCATATGCATTGCCATGCGAAGGTCTATATCTGTTGCCACTTTCTACTTCAGACTCCGCACCAGCAAGTGCATCCGCATCATATTCTATCGCACTAGCAGTGTCATCCGATGAAGAGCCAAAGACGCCATTTCTGTGCTTGTTTTCACCACTAACAATCAATCCCTTTCCAATATAGCCACCATAGACTCGTGATTTGAAATCCTTATTTCCCTGTCTATTATTGAAATCATATGAATTTGTGAATGACGTCACTAGCTTTGACTCCGGATCTGTACAAGATAAATAGATAGAATCCTTCGCAACACTCCCAAAACCCTGGCCAACTTCAGTCTCAGGTGCCGCTAAATGCTCAGGTGATATAATTTGAAGGAATTCCTGCATGTAACTTTTGCTACTTCTTGAATTACCCAAATTCATTATCTTAAAACTAACACGATGTGTAGGGGCTTTTCTGTCGCCTCTAGCACGGTCTTCATGTAGCAACTGATGCAATCTGTGCCATAACCATAATTTCTGTTTAGCTGTGGCTGTGCTTCTAGGGACCAGTAAGAGTGCAACTAATTAGTACTTACTTGGAACGTGAGGCCGTCAATACCTCCGAGCTGTCTCCATTTCTCCAACAAGATCCTTTCTTCTGCAAAAAAATGAAAATGGCGAGGACAATTACACAACAGAATTGCTGAATAGCAGCACATCAGCAACCTTTCTCAATACAAATGCAGTGAGACTTGATATCATCTGAGAGGGCTACAACAAAACCCGACTTCAATGTTACTCATGGTAACCATATCAAATTGGATTTTCGACGCAAAAAAAAAAAGGTTTAGAATGTCAACATTCTGGTGAAATGAATATAACCGTAAGCTTAGGAAAGTAAATGTACTCGATGTAATCCACCATGGCACCAGATTAACACAACAAAGACAAAATGAACATTTATGTATGAGTCAAGCTAATCAAGCACCATTCAACTCTCTCAAATCACAACTTAATAATTGAGATTCGAGAGTATTCTGCATGAAATGTTGGTCCTTTAACTCACCTTGATTTTACTAGTTCTCCGGTCTCTTTCAGCATCTAGCTTTCCAGCTTCAGCAGTTGTTTGTCTTGCCTTGAAGAATGATGGATCAGTGAAACGTTTCAAGCACGTTCCACCTCCACCAATATCAAACCTAAGCGATTCAAATTTAACTGAGATAAGTAAGATATGTGTGGTCAGGTAGGCACAAATCAAAATTGGCTTACTTGTCCAGAAGATGTAATGGGGGTGGAGCGCGACATTCTTCATAGGTGTCCCTGATAAATGGAGGCACTTCCCCCCGAGTAATGATATTCTCATCCATACACGATTGAGGATGCCAAAAAACACCTGCACCAGGAACAAAGTTCATCAAATAAATATGATTTGCATGGAGCCAAAACATGCGTTCCTGCCTAATGTTGAAGTATATAAAATATTACCGGAATTGTAGCAAAAATCTGTATGATCCGTCTTGGACAGCAAAGTCATCTCGACTGAAGAAACATGCGTCTCTAAACTGTGAATTCGATCCATCATGCCATGGCCTCTGGCAGCCGTGGCCATGACGTCTTGATGCAAATTGTGAAACATCTCAGCAGCAAATCTTTACAAATCACATAAAACAATCAACTCAGCATACATTACTTTACAGCATCAGATTACATACACTAACCCAACATAAAGCATGACGCGTAAATAAAATAACATTTTTAATCACAGAAAATGCATTGATTTGGCAGCTTATATAAATTCATATAAATCAAATTAGCTATAATCTAAATTATATTTCTGAAAAAAAAAACGTGGAGAACTGACTCCGCAAGGTCGCCGAGCTGTCTGAGAAGGCCGACAAGACCAGCGACGGCGACGCCATCCAACAGAGTCGCGGGATCATTTTTATCGGAAGCGGTGTACAAGGCGTCATTGGCTAATTTAAACTCATTTCTGATTAGATAGCGTGAGAGAGGCATCGATGGGAAGAAGGGGTTGGCTGGCTGCTTTCCAAAGTTGTTCAGTGATAGAGACGAATGCCAACAATTAAGCAGACCGGAAGAAGACGAAGACGAAGACGAAGACGAGAAATGACATTTTCTCTCTCTCTCTTTTGGGCTGCGGTGACGCTCTGCCTCCCGCTGTGATAAATATTATTCTTTCAAAAATTCCAAACTTTTAATGGATATATCTATTATAAATTACGGAATAGGCAGTCCATGAAGTATGACTACGGTCTGCAGATTCAAATAGACAACTTTTTTTACTATCTCTTCTTCTATCATTAATTATAAATGTACAATTAAAATTAGATATAACGGGTCCGGTCTGGTCCATTAAATTAAAAATTATATATTGAAAATTGAAAAGTTAAAAATATTAAAATTAACATTAAAAATAAAAATTGAGCGAGAAACATTTAACATTTTTAGGTGAATCAAATGAAGACATGAAAAAAATTTCCGTCAGAACGACGGGAGCGCAGCTAGTATATATATAGATACCCCATATATCATTCGAAAATACAATGGTATGACACGTTATGAATTATTTCTTTCTTCTACTGCGGTGCAAACTATGGTGAGTGAGAGACTATTCATTTCTCTCCTCATTTGCGGCTAAATCCCGTGGAGAGTGAGACAGGGGCGGAGCCAGGAATTTTCTGGCGAGGGGGCGGGAATAGAAGGGGGTTCGGGGGCAGCGCCCCCGAATTTTGTTTTTTCCGGACAGTACAAGTTAATAGATGATTCAGTTCCAAAAAATCAAGAAAATAAGAGGAAATGTCATATAAAG
>JAWWMW010112592.1:0-10179 GCA_035048345.1 Echeveria elegans
AAAAATATTTATAAAATTATAATAACTATTTTCTTAAGATAATTGATAAAATTAAAATATATTGTGTTTATAAAGGATGAAGATAAATTATAATATTTGATTTTCAAAATGCACTTCATTGAGTAAAAATATATAAATATGTACATATAATAATAAATTTATTTATTAAATTTGATTAATAGTAAATTTTAATAATTAATTAATGATATAAAAATTATTTATGAATAATAGATGGTTCATACTGGTGCGTTTTGCAAATTATAGACACTGGATTGAATCTTCAATCGAGGTAAAGAAATGTCCATTTCATTATCCATTGGTGCACTTGCCCTTAATGAACTACCGAAAAGAAATGCACTATAATATTCTCTCTACAAATTTGATAAAGGCCCGCAAATTGCAAAGTTATATATACCTTTAACGAAATAATCACAACGCCTCCTATTTTATGATAAAATTATCAAAATTTTATTGGGTTCACATTGACAAAAATATTATAACATCTGTCACACTCCTAATACGTTAGGTCACGCAGATGACTTATGCGTGCTTGATTGATAAACATAACTATTCGCACATATATCACTATTACATTTCAATCTATTATAATAACATAATAAGTAGCTCATGGAACATGATAAGTTCAAAATTATATATTAAAAATTAAAAATTAAAAATATTAAAATTTAACATTAAAAATAAAAAATTGAACGAAAAACATTTAATATTTTTAGATGACAAAAATTTCCGCCGGAATGACGTAGGACAGTCATGGTATAATGGTAGATTGTGATGAGCTAACACATAATGTGAATTTAATATTGGCCAAAAAAATTAAAATAAAATAAGTTAGAGAAAGTGTTTTATTTATTTTTAAATAATTTAAAAGTCTGTCTTGTCTCTCTCGGGCTGCTTTCGATGTGAATAATAATAAAATACTCTAATAAATATTACAATATTTATGTGAGTGTTTAAGCTTCAATACGAATTTGAATTGTGAGCAGCAGAGTCGGTCGGTGCAAGTCCAAGACGACCACCAAGATCCGTCACTTTCACAAGCCTATCAGATCTGCGTAGTGTACTCATTCCACTGCCTCATCTCCTGCTGCTACTACTTGTGCACTTTCATTTTGTCGGATTACGTACTCTACTGATTTGATTGAGAATGGGATCTCTTTGTTTTCAGATTTGCATCTTTAGATCTTTTAATTAAAAAAAATTCAAGTTCTAATTTTGTTGATCTGTTTCACTTTCATAGGTTGCTGTTCATGGATAGAGGAATGGATGACAATGCGATCTTGGAATTTGTTGAGTTTCGGAATTTGCCTGAACTGAACAGGTTTGAGATTTTAATGTTTTTATGCATTTCGATTGGGTTGCGGCTATAGCTTGTTAGAATGAGATATAGTGATGCAAAGAAAGAGGTCTGATGTGATGTTATGTCATATGTGGGTTTGAAGTTTGAGCTGAGTTTTTTTTGGCTACTGAAATTAGGATTTTTGGTATGGAAATGTATCGTTTTTATTTAATGATCTGTTTGGCTTGTGAAGAAGATTTTATGGTTATGTGTACAGGTATCGAGCGTTTGCAGGTTTTGGCGACAAGGATGCGTTGCTAATTGAGGGGGAGTTGGAGAAACTGACGCAGCATCTTCCGAAAATAAAAGATTTTTGTGATGGAGGATCTGAGAGTAACGTCAAACTTCAACGGCCTAGAAGTTCCAGCCCAACCGCATGGTTTTCTAAGTCAACTTTTAGGAGGTGAATGCATTTGGTTTTCGTTTTCAGTTCCTTTATCTTGTTTGATTCTTAGCTCGAGTGACTCATTTTTGTTTGTCTTGAAATCAGGTTCTTAAGTATCACGGGTAATTCAACGGTGATATTCAATGAAATCAAGGCTATTGAAGATGAGATGTCTCAGTTGGAGACAGCACGGAAGTTCCATCTTTCGTTATATTCTCAAGTAAATCCCTTTCTCACTTTCTTTTGTTAAATACCCAATTCTCTAATGATTCCATTAATTCTCGCTGTACTTTTCTGATTACCGTATTTTTGCTTACTTGGCAGTCTGAATCTAAAGTGGAAGGCATTTCATCTGATCCATCGAAGTATGCAAATAACCACTGAGCTTTTTTGTTAAAGTATATTTGCGTGTTTTGGTTTCATTCAATTTTGTCACTTCTAATGATCAGAAACGAGCTGCTGCGGGCATTGGATTCAAGGCTGAAAGCCTTGAGGGAAGAGTTGACTGCATCTTTGGAGAAGGCTGCTGGTTCATTCTGTAGCACTAAAGACATTTCCCATATGGTCAACTGTTGTCACTCGTTGGGAGCTCTTGCTCTAGAGTATGTGTTTTTTCCCTTCATGTTTCAAAAATATGTTTGAAAGCCATAGACTTTTGAGTAATTTAGTATCACAATATTCAGCGCGAGTCTTAACCTATGTCAGGAAATATCTGATCAAGTACTCAGAGCTGAACCAGCTCACGTTAACTCTTAACAATCCAAGTGACGAAAAGGCTGCATTTATAAATGCTGGCGAATGTGATGATGGAACGGTAACAGTAGCAAATGGGGTCGGTTCTATGCAGAGTCAACCAGTTTTTCATGTACAATATGGTGTCTCACCCGCAAAGGCTGATAAAGCAGAGAGAAATAGCGCATCCAATAACGAGGATTCGTCGGACGAAAGTGTCGCTAATGCAGCAGAAAGAAGTCGATCCATAACGAGGTCTGCTACTCCTAGAAGATCTGCCTCTCCCATGAGGAGACTCCAGATAGCCAGAGTAGGCTCACGCAGGGCCCCAGCCATAGCCATCATGAGCCTTAATAATTTACCCATCAGAGAAAGGACATCGAATACTGTGGAGGACGAACTCTCAAATAACAGTGATGAGGAAGTATCTGAAAAAATGCCAAGAAAAACCGAGACCAATGAGCAGAGGATTAGCGTTCAAGCTGCTATCAGTCTTTTTGAAAAAAAGCAAAGAGAAGATAACATTGATGTTCGGAAGAAGTCATTAAGAGATGCCCCAAAGAATGTGAAACCTGTATTACGAAAGTGGAATTCCTGTGGTGGACAATCTCACGTACAACGCTCAGAAGAGATTGTCACCGAAAATCATAGTTTCTCATTGGCAGCTAACCAACAAGATGTGGAAACTCAAAAGGTCTATAAACAGGAAGCTGACACAGCTAATGTGGATGTAACTCATCAAGCTGGTCAACTTGATGCAGCTCTGCTGACTCGGAACAGTCTTGAATCCTCTACGCCGGACACACCTGGTTCTGGTATGGCCACACAAGTAACGGACAGTACAGAGAGACTAACAGCTTCGGCTAAGTGGAATCAACAGAAGGAAGCAGAGTTAAATATGCTAATGAAAATGATAGAAGAGAAGCCTACCAAACAAAGAAGATCCATCGCTAGCAAAAGAAACTCCAGTGAGCAGAAAGGAGGGTTTTCCGATGAATACAAAAAGAAGAGAGATGAAAAACTTCGAGGAGAAAGTGCGGAAAAGCTAGCAGAGAAGGAATCTCATCTTAAGGCTATGCAGCAAATCATTGAGAAAAGCAATGGTGATATGCTATCTACACCTGATAGGCGCCATTCCCTTGGCAAGCGTATAAGCTCCGGTGCTCCACAACAATCTGGAAAGCTTAAGGAAAAATCACCAAAAGATACCAAGTCTGCAACTGCAAAGAGAACAGTGAAACCTTCATCTCTTCCAGCTACGCGAAAGTCCTGGCCATCCATTCCACCTTTACAAGCAACTGGAACTTCTCCTATGGCTGTGTCGTCTAAGAAAGTAACTTCTTCAACTGTACCGTCAAAAGGTAGCAAGTCGCAGCCTTCTCAGTTACTTGCGCATCCAAATCCCAAGCCGGAGAAGACTCTTCCACAGAAAAGTGCCAATGAATTGAAAACAAAATCCAAGACAAGTTCAAAAGGTGCAGTAGTGGTACACCAGCAGCCATGGGCAAGGGATACTAAGCCCACTAAACCCATAAGTCTGGCATCTTCCGAAGATTTCCCAGGCATGGCACCCGTGAAAACTAAACTGCCTACTAAAGGAGCTAAGGGAAGCAGTGTCACACCTGTAGAATCAAATCCCTTCCTTCGCAAGGGATCTAAAGTTGGACCGGCTGTTGTTCCTGCTGGTTCTAAAAGCAAATCTTCTCCAAGGTTGAAGGAAGCTGTGCGAAAGTCAGAAAACACACCCGTCAGTCAAGAGAAAGAGATGGCAGTTCAGTCTCCTGAGCAAGTTGATAAGCACGAAATTAAGAATCTAGTAAATGATGGAACTGCACCCGCTTCAGTTTCTGAAATTCCGGAAAGAAGTGAACAAAAAATCATGGAACCCGAGACTTATCTTAAGGATAATGCTGATGGTTCTGCAAACCTGGCAATGGTTGAGGATCCTTCCCTCGCATTCAATAAGGAAGAACCTACGATACCACCTAGTGCGTGGGTGGAAGAAGAAGAAGAAAGTCAAGATCCCCCCATCATGCCGATTCCAATTGATGACAACGAAGTACAATTTGCATACCCAACTACTGTTACGTCAGTAGAAACCAAAAGTCCACGCATGCGCCAGTCTCTTTCTAAAATGTTGCAAGAGGAGACCAACGAGCTGGAGAGCACAGAATGGGGAATTGCTGAACATCCTAGTGTTATCTGCTCGAAAGATGCTCCAAAAGGATTTAAGAGGCTTTTGAAGTTTGCACGAAAGAGTAAAGGCGATGCAAATTCAAGTGGGTGGTCAAGCCCGTCTGTATTTTCAGAAGGAGACGATGACGCAGATGACTATAAAGCAGCTTTTCAGAGAAATACTGACAATCAGCTGCGGAAAGCTAATTATCACACTAAAAACACAAGTCAGCTAAAGCCCTTGAGTGAAGGTCCAGACAGAAAATATTCTTCGCATAATCAGACACATGGTAAATTTTTGCGTCGTTGATTCACTGTGATATAAGCCTCTTGATGTTCAGAAATGCCCCTTTATATTTTCAGCTATGATTCTCATGTCCATAATTTATATTTTCAGCTGTGATAAACCTCTGCAAATTTCCTTTTTTTTTCTTCAGAAACTTCAAATGGAGCTTCCATCTCGTCCTACCGTGCAGGAGAAGTTCGCAGTTCAGTAGGCGTTTCTGGCACCAAGTGTTAGTTACTCCCCAGCTTTGATTATTTTCTGTTATTATGTGAAAAAAACAATAGGGTTAACACGTTATTA
The DNA here is from genome assembly GCA_035048345.1 of Echeveria elegans. NCBI lineage: Eukaryota > Viridiplantae > Streptophyta > Magnoliopsida > Saxifragales > Crassulaceae > Echeveria > Echeveria elegans. The sequence goes on from JAWWMW010112592.1 coordinate 5,236, forward strand.
TCTTCTGTCTATAACCGTGTTTCAGCATCAAGGTCGTTCTTCTCTCTGTCGGCATTTAGAGGCAGCAAGTAAGAAGGACTCCAGTCGATGTACACTACTAAATATACAAGTCCCAATTACTCATTCACATTTGAACTTCCTCAGAAAGGCAGAATCATAACTATAAGCCACCTCGACTTATTCTCTGATGATGTCTTCACACTGCATAGTCTGTGTGATTTTTTTTTTTTCAAGAAATGGATTGGTTGTTCCAGGATCAAGATGCTTCTGAAAGAGAGCGTATGCGTATATGCAGCTGTCAGTTAGACTCTAATGTATACATACACTTAGATGAACAAAGCTTTGCCTAAATACTCCCGCAACACGCTTATGTATTTTACAAAATCATGCGATTCTAATTATACAGGCTTGGCTATCTATCTGTAGAAGAACTGTTTTTCTACTTATTGAGAGCACATGGTAGCTGAGGGAATATGTAATCCACACGAGAACCATAGTAGCGAAAGTGTATGAAGCGGAAGTGGTGCAACATGGTGCCAATTGAATGCTGGATAGCTTCCATAGTTCATAAGCAATGACAATATGGTCCGTCTCATAAAGCCTTTCAAGTATCTGCACATGATTAAATTGGTCTAAACATATAGATCTGAAAGCACACAAAAAAAAAAAAACTTAAATTTGATGCAATTGCTAGAAACCATCGAACTTTCACATCATTTGGTAGAAACTTTACCTCAATGGACGTTTTGCAGTAGACCATGGCAGATGGCAAATCTCCAATGACACAAAATGCTCGACAAAGGATGTCTGAAAACTAAATCCAAACTAATTTAAGCTGATAAATATTCATTAATGTTTAACATTCCATACGACGAAAGTGACCTAACAAACAAAGATCAAGATGAAAGCCAGCTGAATATAGCCGGAACACAAAAGATGGATATTAAACAAATAGAATGAAAACAAGAGCAACAACATTGCAAAAGAAGAAGTGTAAGACTGTAAGTCACTTCAGCAATTTGCTTGTTATATATATGCAATATTGACTTGAGATGCTTAAAAGATTTCAAGGCATCCAAATAGTATCAATTTGACGCTTATCTGAAGCAATTGCATCCTGTAACCTGCAAAGAAACATGAAGTAAAATTTTCACCACGCCATATTGTTCTAGAAAACCATTAACCAAGACTTCGTTAAACTTAGTAGAAAAGTACATCATATTAGCTAAGCATTTTTGCATCGTATGTCGTCTGCTGAATGGAATCCTCGTTTCATCTAATGTTATATGTGTCATTTCAAGATCAAGATGGGGACCGCACATTATACAGTATCCTGGTTTAATTTGCTTGCTTTCATTTGTGAATATATGGCGTGCCATAGAGTTGAAGTCTGCCTTTGATGTCTTAGCCTTCAAACAATCAAACAACATAAGAACGTAGGTTCAGCAATCCATTATAGAGTAAAATATGCATTCATAATGAATCGCTACCTAAAGACGAGTTACAAAATAACCACACCAGACTTTGAAGCGAATCTACAGCCTATATGTGGTTGCTGCCATTCCAATCCTCTTTAGTGCTATTTTTCTTACATTACATTTCAGCAAGGAAATGATCCTTATATACATAGATTTGTCGTACACAGATATCTAACCAAAATGTGACCGTACGCTAGAAAATAATTTCAGGTACAATCCTCAGGAGTGCAATTAATAAACAGTTAAAATCCATGCAGCTGTCTAAAGAAATGCACCCCCAACAAGCAGTTCAGATTGGTACAAATGGAGAGTAATCTTAAACGTTGCTCTCAATACAGAAACCGAGAAACGAACAACTAAAACCAACCAGACCAAGTGATTTGTGACATGACATTACCTGCTGTGATTGCGGCAGATGTTTCGAGCATAAGGTTCTTGGAGAAGGCGGGATTGCCATAGTCTCTAATTCTCATACTCTGCAGCTTTGATATCCAGCACCACACCAGAACAGCTTTTATTAGTACACCCAAAGGCATTCAGGAGGAGATCAGATAGATTCTGATGTACACAACCATCAGATTGACATTCAAATGAATAATCATTATACAAATGCAGCTGCTGTTCCTTGAGATCCCATTGTCCAACCTGCAAAGAACACTTTTATTCAGTCATTAGTTCTTTATGCAAACATACATTAGAATCCCAGTTCCAACACACATGGAAGCAAAATATGTTTTTGTACAAAGCAAAAAATAAGGGCAGAACCAAATACATGTGGACCATAAGATAGTTCCAGAGGACAATCAGCACCCACACATTTGGTTGAGCGAACAAAAAGTGTTCTTGAAATAAAATAAGCATGAACGTTGGGCTGACAAGAATGGTTGAACATACTTCCAGACAGATATATAGCTTGACCCACTCTGGTACGTTAAAGAGAGAAAATAATTAGCATTACCTAAATATACGCAAGATTCTTTAACAACAGAACCCTCACAAACCTGTTCCACATTATGAGTTGAAGGCCCTCCACCACTCCCCACACTTTAAACTTAAGTCTGTAGATTTCATGCCAACGACTGCCATTGAGTTCACCTTGACTTGGGATATCAGTATCACAAGCTGCATAATGACAAACGATGAGATTTCCAAATGAAGAATAATGTGATACCGGATGAAAGAAATTGCAGCTGAACGTGTATTAGTATCCGGAGAAGTTTTAACTAGACAGCTCAAAGGACTGATCACTAAGAGTGTGGAGGGTGTGCACGCATATTTATGTTTATGTGTATGTGTATGTGAGTGTGTGTGTGTGGTGGTGGAGGGGGACCTGTGCCATCAAACGACCATCAGGTTGGATTTCAGGACCATGTATTCTGCAGACAGCATAACAATACAGCATCATATATGTGAAACTCCAGTTTATCATCTGTAGTGTTTTGTGGATAAATAAACAAAGGAATATGCAACCAAATCAGGTTCATTAAAGCCAACACTGAAAAATATAAATGTAAATTACTATTAAATTAACTCAAACCAACCAGGGGGTCCAATTTATCAGCAAATTGTTTCCCGCAGGAGTGCAACTTCATAAGAATTCGTCCAACCAGAACAATATCAGGTGGCAATACTGCTGGCCAGTGTACACCTTTGCACTCATGCCTATGCTCGGCAAAATTATTTCCAACCAGTTTATAATTTGCCATCATAGTTCTAGTTGTCAATCTTGTGTGCAGTAACTGGAATGGAACAATAAGGACAAGGAATAACATCCGCTGGTAGTTCATTAAAGCAAAAATGACAATGAGTATCCCGAAAACGCTTCAGTATGATCTGAAAGTCACGTCAATAAATCAGGAACGGAGTTCACTAGAAAGACAGTTGCTGATCAAGTAAAATCTTTTACTTTCTCCTAGGACCTAAACAATGTTCTAAGCATTAAGGGATTCACTGAATTAGTCAGTTGGAAGAGGAGGGCAAAGAACAGGCATCGAGAACTAAATTCTTCACCGTGGCATAACTGCATAAGGTTGTTCAGTAGGAACTAAGGTTGCTTCAGGCACATTAGCACTTGCAACGAAGCCCCTTCTTTTGGATGGTGTGTGAACAATATTTAGTTCCATTTGAGGTTTTCATCTGCCAGCATACTCATTTGATTAGAAGCTGCAGCATACACTTAACGGACACTGGTCAAAAATTACAACACTAACATCAACATACAGATTGATACGTAGCGAGTCAGGTAGTCTAAGGTTTCCAATCTGCATAATATTACTGATTAAGAGTTGAGCTATATGCATGACCTTACAGGGGGTTAGAGTTTGACGGATAAAAAATTTCAAACTAAACAGTTAACATATTAAATATCTAAGTATTTCCTTTTTGACAAACAAATACAAATATTACAACTACAATTCGTAAAAGCAGTCGCACATTTACTTACCTATACATCTCAGTATGTTCATTGTTCCCTCTTGATGAACCACTGAAAAGCTTTTCCTCCGACATTGGTCTCTGGTTTCCTTTCTCTCTCTTTCCACTTAGAGAAGGCTCTAGGATCCGAGACAAATTCAAATCACAAGTTGCATGATATTCATTCCTCAATGCAGCATTTGCAGCGCCTCTCCTATACCATGCCTGCATGTGACAGAAAGTAATTCTCTGAGTGACTGAGCCTAATGAATGTAGCAATACTTTTCAGCAAGGTCACCAGCATTCCTCACAGCTGACTATTCATAGGCAGAGTAGCTACAAAACGGAAACCGATATTGGCCGTTTGATAGATATGCTGTAATTGATGGAGAACTTTCGAGTACACACAAAAATATAAAAGAAAAAAGTCCTTACGGAATAAAGCATATACCTTTAATCATGTTACTGTAGACTGATTTGAATAATAAAATCAAGAAAATGGGGAGTGAATTGGTTTGAACTTCTAGTCATAACTAATAAAAACTGATGACCCAACCACTCACAATAACCATAAATTTTCTTTCTTTATAAAAAAGGGGTAACTACACTATTCAATATACCTTACTCTATGTCAACATTTTTTTCTTCTTTCAAAAAACCGCACAAAGTCACAAACGAACCAAAAGCAAATGTACCGGGAATGGATTAAAAAGGTAAGATCAGCTGCGCATGGGAAAACACTGTTTACCTTCGCATAATTGGGCGAAATAACAATAGCTCTGCTGCAATCCCGAATACACTCCACCGGCTTATCCATTTTCTGAATATGAAAACAAAACTTTACATAAGTTATAACTCCAGAAACATCCTTCTTTCATAGTAGACAAGTTTACAGCTTCACATACTTATACTACTGAAACGAATATTCAATGTCCGCGTCACTAACTAGACTTCATAGAATCAGACTCACAACATAATGCCTGTTTGTCAATTACAAAAAAAATCCTTTCTCATTAGCCTCTTCAAATTAAAAACCTCATACAGCCAAACCTAA
>JAWWMW010112603.1:0-10179 GCA_035048345.1 Echeveria elegans
GTCAATTTTAAATTCTTAACAGAAAATAATCAAAATCGTAATCAAAATATTGATTAGTTGTTATATGACCTCTACCAATTCAAAAATTCATTGTTAATTCGTTATATGTCCGTTTGGGACGTTCTATATACCATTAGAAGTTGATTCAATTATCTACAAATCACTAGTTGATGTCAATTTTAAATTCTTAACAAAAGTATGCTCAAAATCATGAATATAAAAAGTGGGTGAATCTAACAAAAAAAAGTGGGTGAATATAACAACTCCCTACCTTAAAATCCTTCAATTTTACTTCCCTTAATGGCATTTTTCATCCTAAGGGTTGGCAGGAATTTGTAAAAGGGCGCCGGATTTTGGCGTAGGGTGGGTTGTTTGGGATGTTTGACGACGTGAGAATGTTCCTCATTTGACGATCATAACCTTGTTCGTCGATTTGGGTTCATTTAAGCATCCCATGACGAAGAGAATTGAGAATTGAATGAAGAAATTGAGTCGGAGGAGAGTAAGGAAGATAATGTTTTATTTAAATGGTCCGACCGCTTTGGTTCAATTTTTGTTCGATTTGTTTCGATTGAGAGAAGGTTTTTTGAACGAAACATTTTTTAGAGAGTGCTTTCATGTGGGCGCAATACGTTTCGATTGAAATATTATTGGTTTAAATCGTATTACTTCAACAGTGTAGTTATTTTTGATCGAAACAAAGTTCTTTTTGACCTCGTCAATTTTCCAGATTAACTTGTTTCGATCTAGATTTCTTGCATTTTAATCGAGAGGAAATGGGTTGTAACCGTTTCGCGTTGTTTGGCCCGCCTCCTTCGGTCGAGACGTAGTTTGTCTCAATCGCATCAATTCCTCAGATTGGTTCGTTTTGCTTGAAACGTCCTAAGTTTCGACCACATTGATTTGGCAGATTGAGTTATTTCAGTCGAAAGGCTATTAATTTTGATCGAAATGTTTTTGAATTTCAGAATTCTTAATATAAATTTTAAAAAAATTATTAGAGGAAAATAAGTACAAAGACTAGAATTTTGTCAGATTCACATTCAACAATCATAGAATTCGAAGACTACCAATTTGCGCACTTGACGTGTCGTAAAGTGGTGTCACGAAATGTCAAAAGAAATTTATAAGAACTAGGGTGACCTAGTGTCGTACATAAGAGTACGGTGGAGACAGAGTCATAGAAACTATTTACTCGAGATAGTTCTAAAGAAAAGGGGGTTTTATATAGGTTTTGTTTAAGCGAACAAATGTTAGTAAACTATCTAAATTAGATGACTAGAATCTAACTTCGCCAATAATAATCATGAATTATGTTGAACATGTTATAAGAAAATGTAGAATAATATTGAGTTGATTTTAAGGTGGGACTAGTCATGCATGTACAGTGTAAATCTCACTGGTGTGCATTTTGAAATACAAAGATACATGCAATCTATAGGACAGTAAAAACTCTCACTGGTGTGCATTTTGAGTTATTATTGTAGAACTCAACTTCTTTAGCATCACTGGTGTGCATTTTTGCTAATTTTGTTAAGTGCTTTCTAAACTAGTCTTTCTTCGATCCAATAGCCTCACTGGTGTGCATTTTGGCTATCTTTCTAACTAAAGAATATTTAACCTCATGCATTACTAGTTTTTCCCTTGTTAGTATAATATTAGCCTGGGTTCATCCATTGAGATACTTTCCCGAGTTATAGTACTCATGTGGTTGTGTCAAGCGTTTGTAAAGACACTTAATCATAAAACACACAACCGTAGACTAAATATATTTATTTTCAACTCAAAATACTTCATGAAAATGTATGTAAACATATTCAAACACTCATGAGTACAAAGGATCCATTGGATTCTGTCATGAGGTTAGAACAAATTACATGATTAAACTCAAAAAATAAAAACGAAGAGAAAGAGTATAATGCTCGGAACTTGGATAAAAGTTGGCCGGAAGTGGAGTGATGGAGCAGCACCCCTTGAAGGTGAGCTCTCCCTTGTGGAGAAAATCTGATTTTCTTGGGCAGATGAAGCTCCCTTTTATAGTGTTCCAAGGAATCTTCTCATTTATCTCCATTTAATGTGGAATTCCAACCTTTTCATTTCTTATTTAATTGCATCACTTGAATCCTTCTAATAAAGCTCCATTACTCTTGGCTTTTCATCTCATGTAGCCCAAAAATATCTATCTGATTTTTGTTAAGAGAAAAATCAGATTTTTGATCTTGAATAATTTTGGTCCAATTAAGTGCTTCTCAGTTTGGTTCAATCAGGTTCATTGGTTCAATTGAAAGACTCCATTAGCGTTGGATTCACCGCTCGATGTAAACTTGAAAGTTTTATTACTTTGAGCCTTCTTTCCAACGCAATTTGTTTCATCTCGGTCGAACATCAGATGCTCCCTGTGGAAATTTCCAAAGCTCAAAAGGTCGAAACTGCCAATCTTTGTCCTGAGGTCCGTTCGATCGAATGGCTGCTGACTCGATCGAGTCAAGTGCTTCGGAGCAGATGGCTCGATCGAGTGAAGGTTTGACTCGATTGAGTGAAATTCTTTGGGGGAAGTGGCTCGATCGAGTGAAGGTTTCACTCGATCGAGTGAAATGCCCAAAATCTGCTCATTTTGCACCTTTTATCCTCATTTTTGCTATGTTCTTCTCCAAGCTTCTACATCCATCTTAAACCGTGTTTTATACCTGAAGTGGCAGGTGAGTGTAGAATACGAGTGATCTTATATGATAAAAGCAAAGAATACATGCAAATAAAGGTTTAGAGCTCTTGCTCAAGTATTAGACTGAACGCTGTAATCCGTAAGAGTAGTGGAGCTCCAACACTTAGAAAATAAAATTTTCGATTTTCTCCTAAAGACCCCATCATACCTCCGTATATTTATACAAGGATCGTCCCTTAGCAATTTTTAGTGGTTAGCAATTCAAGGCTTTACTCGAGTCATAGAATGAACAAGGCTCTACAACAAGAAGTTAAGTAGTGGGCAAGAAACATTTTTCTCTTTTTTTATTTCTTTTTTATTTGAAACAGTTGCTTTCAAGGGGAAATAATATATGTGTATAATTTTTATATTTTTTTCCTAACCCTCGACAGCTGTTCACTATTTTTTTTCTTTTTTTCTGTCTTTCAGACACCCCACACTTGAGTCTTGTCAAGAGCCTAATGATATTACTCGAGTGCTACCAAAAATTGTGTCATCTGTTATGCTAAAGTCACCTAGGCAATCAATGAATTCTCTAGGATATAAAATATGTATTTTCGTAATTTTCTTTAGCATCTCTTTGCAAAACTTCAATTTCCTAAGGTGGACTTGAAATTTTAAATGAGTCAAGCTAGGCTAGATTGGGTATCAAATCGATCGAAATGAGCTTTCTACTAGAAAAATCATTCAAGTCAAATTTTTCATCACATGAACTTCAAAGCATATGAATCTTAAAATATGTGCTCAACTAACTTAGCCATGCTCATATTTCAGCGTGTTTTCAATAAAATCATGGTAGGATGAATGCAATTTTCACATGTCAAACTTTCTAGTACGCAAATAAAACGTTATCTTGAAAATTCATGCATACTACCCCCACCCCCACACTTAAAATTTTGCTTAGTCCCTAAGCAATTCTATGAAAAGTAAAGAGAGGGTTTAGTGGGACTTCTCTAGGTGCGTCGCGACGAAATCCAATTCAATATGCATCCCATTGCGCTCCAAAAATCTGCTCAAAGCTCATATTGATAAATAGACATGATTTGTTAATAAGTGGCGCAAATGGTGGTTTTTAGACAAAAAACTTCATAAATGCAAGTTTAAAACAAAACAAGGTCAAGTTCGAAATTAATTAGACATGCGAAAGTTCAAGTTTCAAATTTGACTAGCCTAAAAACTAGCTTAAGGAGTGGCATCCGAATCTTCATCCATCACATCATTGTCGTCTTCGTCGTCGTCGGATTTCTCCTTTTCTTCTTCATCATCTTCATTTTGGCTCTGCGGCCCTTGTGCGTTGCCCGAATACCAAGCGTAATTCGGATATGGAGGAGGTGGTGGAGTTTCTTCATAACTCATTCTCAAGTATAAATCCGTGAAGACATTTCCTGCCCAACGGAATCCTTCGTGCGTGTACATAGTGAGGTCACGAAGTTGGGCAGAAACGTCGTCCAAAGTTATGGGTTTTGGAGGTGCTGAAGATGAGCCGGCCTCAAATTGGCTAGGAGGAGGAGGAGCTGGTTTGGGTTTGGGGAAAACATCTCGGCCAACCAAACGCCGAACAATGCCTATGCGGCTTCGCTGAAGTTTCACAAATCCCATTCGGATCATTTCTTCCTCACCTAGGATCTTCCTAGGCATAGCATATTCCGGGTCGAGGAAATAACCAATGTCCATTGCGAGCATTGTAATGAATGGTCCTCCGCCAATATAAGTTCCCCTAAAGCTTGGATTCGTGGACTCCTCCAGGGATTTAGTGATTGATGTCAATGTATCAAACTCGACTCCTTCATAAAAACACCTCATTATCTCCAAATCCGTTTTGCTAACCCAACGCCCCTCATCCTTTCTCATTATCACACAAGCGGATACAAACCGGTGCACTAATTTCCATACCAGTAGCGCAATCTTTCTGCTCATTTCGATGACACAAAGTTATCAACTCCTCCACTAATATACTTCCAAAACTCATCCAAACCCGACCTCCATCCATACGGGTAAGTATTCCTATCCTCCAAATCAAAAGCTCGCAATAAATCCTCCCTAGAGTAATTATGCTCAACACCTCCTAACCTAAACTTCCAAGCAACAACATGCTTCTCCGCAACACACAATGAATATTTTTGCCTAGACACCATACGCCACTCCGGCGTGAATGAGTAAATGAATTCTCTAACCAATGGGTCATACACGGCCGAAGGGTCTTACTCAAACACAAAGGCAAGTCCATTATCATCAAAAAATTCTTGCACTTCCTCACAAATTTCTTAACTCCTTAATAAACCTAAATCCGGATAAATAGGATTTACCTTGAAGTTCTTGAGTCTAGCTTCCCTTTCCTTCATTGCACTTGTTAGATGCATCCTAGAATTAAAAGGGAAAGAATTATGGGGATTGGCCGGAATTGGGACAAGAGCCCCAATTTCCGGCGCCGGTTGGGCTTGGTGGTGGGAGGAAGCTCCTTTTTCCACTTGAACTCTCTTTCCTTTGCTTGAGTAATCCTTTGAGCATCCCATTGAGTGAAATTGAGTGAATTGAGTGATGAAATTGAGTGAGGAGGTGAGGGATTTGGAGGTGCTTGATCGAGGGGGAAGAGGGTGGTGTTGAGGTGTGTTTAGGGAAGAAGGGTTTTAGAGTTAAATTGATTCGGTCGAACCAAACTGGTCTGTTTTGGTTCAAATTTTCCTCGATCGAGGAGGGGTTTTCCTCGATCGAGAATTTTTTATGCTCGATTTCGCGATTTCGGCTAAGGAAATGTCTCTCGATTGTGATTCTTGTCTCTCGATCGAGATTATTTCTCAGAAGGGTTCCTCTCGATCGAGATTCTCATTTTCTCGATCGAGATTTTATTTCAGAATAGTTCCTCTCGATCGAGATTTGCTCAGATTGCTCCATCTCGATCGAGAGATTCTTTATCTCGATCGAGATTCTCGTGGCATTTTCGTATTCTTGTTATTCTTCCTCGATCGAGATTTTTTCTCAGTTTAATGTCTCTCGATCGAGAAGAATGAGATCTCGATCGAGATTTTCCTTACCCAGATTTTCGTTATGAGTTCTTAAAAATTATTTTATTGATAGTGAAGCAACGAATTGTTTTAAGATGTCACATTTTTTACTCTAAAACACATAAACTACTACCCTTTGAACCTTATCCCAATTGACCTTGTCATTGAGATTCTCACCATCCTCAATCTCAATCTTCCTTCTTTTATCCGCAGCTACTTCTTCCATAATTTCCTGAACTTTTTCGGGAACATCTACCTGATAAACAGGTTGTTCTTCCTCAGGTTCTTCTTCAGGATCTTCTTCTATGTCCTCCCATGGTTCCTCTTCGGGGTCTTCTTCTACATCTTCCCATGGCTCATCTTCCATTTCAATAGTCCTAGCAAGGATACTTAACTTCTTCATACGCGCTAGGTCTAGCGTGCGGTATTCATTTGCGGGTGTGTGGAAAGTAAAACCACATTTAGAGGTGATGCGAGTGATAAGAGATGTGCAGCTCACAAAGCGAAGAGTTCCATATTGTTCCTTCATCCTTACAAATCTATCCGAAAAGATGTTAAACCAGTCCACCGGTGCTCCTTGATCTAATGCCCACATTATGTCAAGGTCCTCTTCCGAGACATAGTCTAGGGTCTCGGGTTGACAGTTAATACTCGTAGCCACAAGACGGTGGATATACACCCAAGCATTACAAGTAATAGAATAGGGTGACGAGGCATTACCAAAGTGGTTTCTACCGGTAAGTGTCTTCCAAAAGTGTAGCCTTTGGTCCACCGTGGCAAATGCAGGAACTCCAGCCCTTGGAAAACCCAGGTAATCCATGGCCTCACTCCTGGTCCAACAGAAGTCGGTGTTCTGGATACAGAATCGCCATGTAGGGATTCCATTAGTCGTTTCATTATTTGACCTCCTGAAGGATGCAACAAACTCATAGACTAGAGGCTTGTATGCCGGTTGACCCATGACAAAATCGATGTCAAGAGAAGCTTGGGTAAATTTTTCAAAAACTTTCTTGCATATACCAAGCTCAGATAAGGTGGGTCTGTGAGGAGCGAGGGAACAAACCATGGATTTGATCCAATCAATTGATTTTGAGAGTAAAAACCATTGATCCTCATTCTCTTTGGAGTGGAAAGTGATTTTTTGGTAAGGATGAAACTCACGATGAGCATAGTCACGACCCTCAATAGCATTGTTTTTGCTAGAAGAATCGGACTTGGAAAGGTAGAGAATTGATTGAGACATGAGAAAGAATAGTGGAAAGATGATTTTGCTATCGAGCATATGAAATGAGGATGAGAAAAATCAGTCATTTTGAGCTGATTTTATAGTGAAGGAGGCTTGGAAGTGAATGGTCATGGGAGGAATCATTTAGGAAGAGTAACACCCACACTTAAATGGGTATACTCATTAGAGTTTTATGGAAAAGTTACTCCCAAAAATAAATCAGCCTCCTTTCTAATAAATCAGAGAATCTGATTTATTGCATTTCATAAATCCCCTATTTTTATTTTTTAAATTTCTTTATTAAGCACAGGAATCTCGATCGAGATTATGGAACTGGGAACTCATCACTCGGAGACTTACTCGATCGAGATCTCCATTTTCTCGATCAATATTTTTGCTCAGAAGCATCTCTCTCGATCAAAATTTCCATTTTCTCGATCGAGATTTTCCTTGATTAGAATAGCTCCCCTCGATCGAGATAACGTTTTCCTCGATCGAGATTTTTGCTCAGAGGCACTTGTCTCGGTCGAGATTTTTGATTACTCGATCGAGATTGCATTTAAAAATTTTCGAACCCAGTATCTCACACTTAATTTTTTTGACTAATTTATAAACTAATTAAAGCGAAATAACTACCTATTGGCCTAGATTAACGTCCTGGCAAGGACTTTCTTCTTAGATGAAACTCAGCTTCAAAGTTATTCCGGGTCTAGCAAATATACTGTCTCATTCGCAAGGGACAAGATTTGTACATCGCTTTGTACTCCATCTGTACCGGTAGATGACAAGATTTTTCGAAAATCAGCTTATATGGTGACATTCCTATTGGAGTTTTGAAAGCGGTCCTATATGCCCACAAGGCGTCATCTAACTTCGTTGACCAGTCCTTTCGTGAATCGTTAACGGTCTTCTCCAGGATAACCTTTATCTCTTTGTTCGTGACTTCGACTTGTCCACTAGTTTGGGGATGATATGGAGTTGAGATTTTGTGATAAACCCCATGCTTCCTTAGCATATTGTTCAATTGTCTCTCCTTGAAGTGCGTGCCATTATCGCTAATGATGGTTCGAGGAATACCAAATCTAGGAAAGATAACCCTTTTAAAGAGTCTTCTAACCGATTTAGCATCACAAGTTGGTGTGGCAATCGCTTCTACCCACTTAGAGACGTAGTCAACGGCTACTAGAATGTATTTGTTTCCAAATGATGATGGGAATGGTCCCATATAGTCGATACCCCAGACGTCGAAAATCTCGACCTCTAAGATCCCTTGTTGTGGCATTTGGTCTCTTCTTGAAATGTTACTCGTTCTTTGACAAGCGTCGCAAGTTTTTACAAACTCATACACATCCTTGAACAATGTAGGCCAATAAAATCTGCATTGCAATTACTCTAGATGCTGTTTTGGAAGTGGATCCATGTCCTCCCGAGGGTGATGAGTGACATTCATATATGATCTTTCACTGCTCCGACTCTGCAACGCATTTCCTATAAATCCCGTCAACATTTAACCTATATAGGTAAGGCTCATCCCAGTAATATCTGGTTACATCCCTTAAGAATTTCTTCTTTTGGGCGTATGTGGTCTCATGTGGTAGGATATTGCACACTAGATAGTTCACGAAGTCCGTGTACCAAGGTGCTTCCGACATACGTTTCTCGGCTGACATTAGTTGCGCGATGTCCGCATCCAGTAGGTGCTTCCGTATTTGCGATGTTTTTGGAGAGTTCTAATCATTACAGGTGATCAACTACAACGTTCTCAATGCCTTTCTTATCCTTGATCCAAATATCAAACTCTTGGAGTAAGAGGATCCATCTAATTAGTCGTGGTTTAGCGTCCTTCTTCTTTACCAAATACTTAATTGCTGCATGATCAGTGTATACTATCGTTTGTGATTCAATTAAGTATTGACGAAACTTTTCAAAAGGGTACACGATTGCTAGCATTTCCTTTTCAGTGGTCGTATAGTTAACCCAAGTATTGAATTACGTGTAATCGCTTGTCTATCCTTTGACCCAATGTTGCACCGATTGCGTCATCGCTTGCATCGCACATCAACTCGAATGGAAGGTCCCAGTTCGGAGTCAGCACAATCGGTGCAGTGGCCAAGGATTTCTTGAGTGTTTCAAAAGCGTGAAGACATTTATCGTCAAACTCGAATTTCACGTCAGTAGCTAATAGATTCGTGAGAGGTTTAGTGATCTTGGAGAAGAATTTTATGAATCTTCGATAGAATCCTGCGTGTCCTAAGAAACTTTGTACTCCTTTCACGTCTCTTGGCGGTGGGAGTTTTTCAATGACCTCGACTTTCGCTTTATCAACTCCAATTCCCTTCTTAGATACGAGATGTCCTAGGACTATTCCTTCCATGACCATAAAATGGCACTTCTCCCAATTCAGCACTAAGGCCATCTTGGTACATCATTTTAAGACATCGCTGAGATTCGATAAATAATTATCGAAAGAGTGACCATGTGCCAAGAAGTCGTCCATGAAGGCCTCCATGGTTTTCTCTAGATAGTCCGCGAATATGGACATCATACATCGTTGGAATGTACCGTAAGGACAAGTAAAGGTTGTCTTTTCTATGTCCTCGGGGTGAATAGGTATTTGGAAGAATCCACTATACCCATCGAGAAAACTAAAGTATTCATGCCCGGATAATCGTTCAAGCATTTGATCGATAAAAGGAATCGGGAAATGATCCTTTTTAGTCGCAACGTTTAACTTTCTATAATCGATGCGCATGCGATATCCGGTTACTGTCCTAGTTAGGATCAGTTCGTTTTTCTCGTTCTTTACCACGGTTAAGCCTCCCTTCTTGGGAACGACATGAATAGGACTCATCCAATCGGAGTCGGGTACAGAGTATATAATACCCGCATCCCTAATTTTAGTTATTTCTTTTAAAACAACTTCACTTAGTTTTGGGTTAAGTCTATGCAAAAACTCCCTAGATGGTTTCGCATTTTCACTCAGTCTTATACGGTGCATACACATATTTGGTTTTAAATCTTCAATTGAATGTCCTATAACATTTTTATGTGTGTGTAAAACATGCAACAGTCTAGATGTATCATCATCATTAAGCGAAGAGTTAATAATTACAGGTAAGATATTGTTTACTCCTAAAAAATTGTACCTTAAATTAGGTAGAAGAGGTTTCAATTCCACACCGAATTCCTTACCTTGCGGCTTTCCTTCATTGACATCCTCGATTTCCAGCAGCCCTTCATAGGTTTCTTCT